>OW203761.1:7958299-8102543 GCA_934045905.1 Leuctra nigra
GGACAATAATCACATTGATGCCTGTGCCTGATAAACACTTTCGATTTAGTGATTGGAACTGATCGAAGAGGCACATTGCCATATACGCCCTGAGCTGATTTCTCGACATTGGACAACGTTCTTCCAGGCAAATCATGAAGAGACCCCAAACCGCCAACAAGTTGATCTTCATTCTGGTGAACTTTCATATGATTATTCAGTAATGCCTTTGATGAAAACCTCTTATTGCATACATTGCAGCTGCTGAGGCTCTCTTCTCGTAAGTATGCAAGAACTCGAAGATGAGTACCCCAATGCACAATTCTTTCTTGATTAGTGTTGAACATTTTATTACATCTACCACAGTGATAACATTCCCCAGTACAGAAATACTTTTGATGTTTCCACAAGGTTTGCCTAGATTTGTAATACTTGTTGCAATATTCACACAACCATGGTGACTTAGTTCTCTGCCCTTCTCGAGCCTTCCTGCCAGAAACTGCATACTCCCGTTTAACAGGACCGTTTCGGTTTGGCTCAGCATCAGTTGGTCTTTCATCTTGATATGTTGAGTTCGAGCCCGAGTAGCTTCCCACCACACTAATGATCAGTGGTACCGTTTTTGAAGGTGATGTCAGTCCCTTCTCTTGTTTTATGTGAATAGGTGGTACAGGATATTTTTTAGCAGGTTGAGCTAAAGGATCAGCTATCTTGAGAATGGGAAGAGATTCTGCTGAGACATTGTCTTTACTGTGTTGTGATGGAGATCCAGAACCTTGATACGGAATGCTGCATCTTGTCTCCGACACATGGAGCAAAGGATCAGCCGCCTGCTGAAAAGAAATATTTATAATGGTATTGATTTGCAATTGGGTAAATTACATTTACTAGTTTCCCTAGTCCATAAAAACATGGTGAAAATAAGCAATAACAGCAGAGCAGCCCAGTCTCCTATCGTAGAAAAATAAACACTATCATTAAAATTATTGAACATAAAAAGTGGGACAAGAAGGTAGTACTAACTAGATACGTAGGTACCAAATTCAAAATTATTTAAAAAAATAAAAAATGAATCTTTGTCACCAGAATATTTGAATTACGTGTCGAATTGCCTCCTATTTTTTGACACAGATCCTGATAGTGCCGATTGCCAAATATTGCCTTTAAGGGGAAACTTGGCCGCTGCTTTACCAAGGAGTGTAATGACCACTTGTTTTTGGTATTCATACTAGTTGTGTAAGTGTAACACATTCATTGGATTGACCATCAAATTATCACTAAATAGACCATTTTAAAACTAGCTCTGATTTAGCCAAGATTTACGCTGTAGAGTGATCGCAACATCTATTACTATTTGTAGTTCTTATAAAAGAAAGACAGAAACATCAGGATCTTCATATTGATGTGGAATTTTGTTAAAGGCATCTGCTCTGCATACTGAGCTCTAATTCTAGATAGTTTTCTTTAGTGTCAACCATGATCATCCATGAGGTGAATTCACGGAGCTCTAAGCGTTTCGAGTAATCATCCTGATTGGACCAGGCAGGGCCGGCTTAAGGTACATTCTTGATGTACGCGAAAAATGATAATGTCGCCTATCAAAGGCCCGCATAAGCAGGATGACATTTCTATGGGGGGGGGGGGGGGGGGGGGGGGGGACACATTCCTAATGGCCAGTGCATACGAGACACTCCGTCCGAGCACTCAGAGTCAACACTGCGTGTCTAGGCTCAAATCTATTGTATTAATTCCCAAGGTCAACACTGAATGTCTGGCTTTTCGTTTAGACATCGGTTCTAAAAATGACCTTGAGTTCTCAGTGTTGACCAATGAGGACACAGTTTTATTTGACCTTGAATGAGTTTCCAGCGGTCTCGAGTTTGAAATGTTTATTTAACCTTTCTTTTCGTTGTGTGTGTGTTTTGTTGTGAAATCTTTATTTAGCACTTTATTTTTCAATATATCCGATTTTATTAAATTCAATAAATTCGATTTTTCGATATAACAGGCGGTAAAATCTGACACAGAATGTTCATCGTGTGCATTGAAAACGCCGTGTTAGCACTGAGTGTTGACACTGAATGCTCGGTGGGAGTGTCTCGTGTGCACAGGCCATAATAATTTGAAAGATTACGGTCAAACAAGGGGAATCGAGAAAATTTTGGTTCAAGGTCATTCGATTTGGTGCAATTTTGAATCCAGATTAGTTATTTTCGGGAAATAAATTACCAATGTCCACAAAAAATTTCAACATTATTTTCGACACTATCTGCATTATCTGTTTTTGTTCACATAATATTTTTCTTAGAGGAATCTCTGATTTCGGGGGGGGGGGGGGGGAGAGGGGGACGCTTTGAAATTTTTTACACTTCATGGTCATTTTGAAGTAATTTTACGCGCGTTTCTGGTAAAACTACAGCAAAATTGAAATCAATTTTTCTAGGTAATTTTTCATGCGCAAACAAAAAGTTCAGGAACATAGGAGAAGGTATAACTATTAACATATCATGAACGAGATTTGTTTGGAGACATAACAAAACATCAGTTGTCATTTCCCCAAAAATAATTTTATTTCTTCCGAGCTTGAATATTGGCCAAATAACATGATGGCACAAAATTTAATAAATTTTCGAAAATTGCTGAAAGTGCCGCCTATCCGAATGTGGCACCGTACGCGGTCGCGTCCGTCGCTTACGCCTAAAGCCGGCCCCGGGACCAGGGCCAAGTGGCCAACTAGGTAGTCAGGGACCACCAAGCATCGAGGCATGGCGGTGAGCACGGAACTAGACAGCTAGCTGTAGTCTCGTTCTTGTTTCATTGCGTTTATTACATGTCACATTCCTCATTTATTTTTGTTTTTCATTATGATCTAGACAGTTATTCAGTTGTCGATTACTATGGTAGAACATTTGTAATTAAACATAATTTTAGCATAGATTGGATAGTAGGAGAGCCACGTCATTCATGTTATTGACGTTATTTTCACCACGGTGAAAAGCACTTTGTATTTTATATCGAAAAAATTATGCTTTATATATTGACATTGCTGTAATTGATTTTAATTATTCGATGTAGGTAGATTGGTTTGGGCATTCGATAAAAAATGCATACGTTGAATGAAAACAGCGATACAGATTCGACCCAGGAGGCGTAAACAATCTTTGACCTTTTGACTAAAGTGTGATCACATTGTTCAATATTAAAATAAAACAAATTCAAATTGTCAACAGTCTTTTTGGTAATTATCAAGTGACTGCATGTGCAGAACCAGTTGCTCAAACATTTTGTTGTTCAAGGTTGTACTGTACGGCATGCAGTCACTTGATCGTAATGGAAGTGACTCTGCACACGTAACAACAGAATGAAGTTTGTCAACTAAATGTTAAGAGTCTGAATCAATATTTATAGTACAAACACTGCTCTTCTGCACTATTCAATATCTTAATTAATCTAGCTAAATATAATAGAAGAAATTATTGTTCAATTATGTACATACTTGGCCGCTACAAGATATACCACCAAGCAATCCACTTTTTTCCAAAGTTTGCAAGTATTGTTTGACAGAGCTGCTGTTACTCTTAAGCCCCCGCAGGTGGCTTGTAAAAACAGCGTTAGTCTCAACACATTTCTGTCGGAAATTGTACACGGTGTCCAACATAAACAAACAACGTTGGCAGATGATTTTTGATAGGGGATCGGCATTGTAGAGCTAGAATAACAAGAACACAATTAGTTATAAAACAAAACAACGATGAGTCGAAACTCGAAAGTCATTTTATAAGAAGATTCCGAGATGAAGCATGATTGGCAAAGAACAACATGCAACACACAAGAACATATTATTAAGGTAAGTTTACAGCTCGGCAACAAGCGCTCGATGTTTTGACGCTAGCCAATCAGGTGGCTCAGCTCGGACACGCCGAAGCGCCGACCTTGAAACATAAACCATGTTGATCTTTCAAGGTTGGCGCTTCGACGCGTCGAGCGTAAACGTACCTTAAATCCTTGAGATTCATGTCTTGACATTAGCAAAGGACAATACGTGCATGTTGCGCTAATGCCTTAGTGGTAGCCTTATAGTTTCTCATCATGGCACAGCAGAGAGCCTCATTCACAATCACAAATACATACTCAGTTTTACATAGAAATATGTTCATTTGCAATTCTTGTCACAAGGTGAATTTGAAACAACCAGTTGTTGGAACATCGCTTACAGATGCCCTTAACACCATATTTTTAGGGTGTATGCTCAGTACTTACTAATTAATTAGGTTACCATGGTGCTTTACAGAGAGGTGAGATGACCGAGCTATAGGTATTGTCGCCAGTTTTTCGCTATAGCACATTCGGCTCCTTTGAAAAGTCCAACAATGAGGCTAAGCCATGTTCAAGTGACAGGTTGACGCGTGTCCGGTGGTAAATATCTCTGTCTATTGTGTCTACTGGGGTGGTGAGGGCAGGGTTGCTGAGATGCCAAATGTAGAATTTCTAAATGTTGTTTCCATGGAATGTGCGAAATACTTTAACATTGGCAACTTTGTAAGGCGAAGGGGTTGGGGAGTCATTAAACGGTCAGGTAGCTTGACAAGAAAATGATGAGCTTAACTCTCATACAATGAATGAATGCCTATTGTATCCTAGATAATGGCAAACCAATGTGCTATAGCAAAAAACTGGCGACATTACCTACCGCACATTCAAAGTCTGTGGACGGTATCTGTCAAGGTAAACGGACAGGTCTCTCGGCAGCAGGCGCCAGAGCGCCCTACAGCCTCATGCTCAAAACTAGTTGCGTCCGCAAGTAGGTATACAGTTTGTTCAAATCTTCTGTGACAATGATTATGGTGGTGAAGATGGCAACGAAAATGATGTACTACGCTAGCACCAACACAACAAAATAAAAATCAGCTAGAACTAGGTGGGACATTCAAGTTAGCGGATTTTATTTGGAGAGTTTAGGTTGGTAAAGTGTGAATTCAGATGGAAGGTCTGGATGGTGCTGCTTATTTACACCCTAACGGCGTTGTAAGCGTAAATTGAACAGCCTATACTTGCGGACGCAACTAGTTTTGAGGCGCCTATGCCCGTATAGGCACAGACACTCGTTTTGAGTATGAGGCTGCTAGCGGTTAACTTGTGAAAGTGTCCGTACTGTCTGTTGGTGTCTAGTACCGCGTTTACCGCCTGGCGCGCTGCTTGGTGCTTTCCATTAGAGCCTGTAGTACTTTCCATGACGTTAAGGGACCGGATCTCAGCGCTCCGTGAATTTACCTCTCTGTCCTACCACCATGCTAACTAGGTAGTACTCTAGCACAGGGTAGGTAGGTAAACAATTTTTAGCTCA
The DNA here is from genome assembly GCA_934045905.1 of Leuctra nigra. Lineage (NCBI taxonomy): Eukaryota > Metazoa > Arthropoda > Insecta > Plecoptera > Leuctridae > Leuctra > Leuctra nigra. The sequence continues at coordinate 7,963,623 of OW203761.1, forward strand.
CCACAATCGGGAAACACGCCTGAATCTTGTGTGCCACTTCTCTGACTATACCTTCCTCTCCGAAAATAGGTAACTTCACGCCATCGTCCATCAAGCAAAGCCGACATGACTTCATCCATTTCTGAATTAATTGGCTATCCATAGTGTCAATTTGAATTGTTAAAGGCACAGAGCGTAAAACACGAAGTCGGCCTTAAAGACGAACTTACAGGTAGGTAGGTAGGTAGGCTACCTAGCTACAGGCACAACCTAGGTACCAACACAAACCCTAGGATCGTCCACCTGTCACGTAGGTCTAGGTAGTAGCAAGGTAGGCCTACAACATAACACTTATTTACATGGAAACTGTCATAACATGTAACAGAATATTACTCTACGCACACGGATGAAATGGAAGGAGAAACGTTCTACATAATGTTTTCTAAACACAAAGCAAATCAAGTTCGATTTGTACCCTGGTTAGGACACACGCAAAAGTGTTGCTTGCTTTGCTCGTATTTGCTTTGCTTTTGCTGGCAGTGTTGCCATCAATGCAAAGAGCTTGGTCCATGGGATTTTTTGTTCGTACCAACTACTGAACAAAAATTGCGGAAGTTATTCAAATCTGGGCTCCTGAATCTAGATCATACCTACATTTTATTTTTTTACTACTAAGAAAACGCTCAGTGTACCGCGTTAATGAGCGAGCATGGGTACGTGCAAATTCTTGAACCGGAAATTGTACACAACGCACAGAAAACATATACATTCATAATTGAATTGATGATCCCCCTTTTTTTTAGTAGTACCTAGTAGGTATAGTACTAATTTATTTATTTAGCTAAATTTTTCATCATTCATGATACATCAACATAAATGTATCTGCTTTTCACTGAAACGTGAAAATAGCATCTGAACCCTGTACCTACCTTTCATATCTGACCACAGTTGATCTGACAGTTATTAAAAATGTCAATAAGCTCAAAACTGATTGGGATGAAAATTTGTAAAATAAGAGACATTGTTGGTCTTATATGGTGCGATCTTACATTTTTCAGTCAATCAGATTTATTGAACGATCAATTTTAGTTGTGCCAAGTGTAAGTACAAAAGGATTATAGCACCATTTACCATGTACAAATGATTGAATTTGATGAGGAATTTTCGGAACAATGTTTTCTTTAACTCTTCATTTTAGCAATTTTTGATAAACAACAAATCATTAATATCCTCCTTCACACAATTTTCTGCACCTGAGTAAGAAGAACTTATAGGAACTAATTTTGCAGATTTCATTTAAATATATTCCAACAGCACACTCCATTTTTATGGATGATCCATTCCATCCATGATCCATTCAATCCATTCGGATGAAAACTTGGAACTGAACTTATTCTTAATTAGCATGAAACAAACACATAACACTTGCATTTGTACACGTGCGGTGCCAGATCCTGCATTAAATCAGTCATCATCTTCAAAAGATTAGTCTATAGGAATTATTGAATATGCCATACATCTGGACCGATTCCTAAAATCCATAAATCGCTCAGTGTAATCAATTAACCACTTAGAGCATGTAGGAAGCTTCTTCCATCTTCTTCCTACTTTCTGTCTTTCTTCGGCTTCTTTATCGTTATCTTCTTTCTTAATGTGTTGCCTTCTTCTTGACACAATGCGCCCAGCTTTATTTTTAATTTTTTTAATTTCGATTTTAAATTAATTTTTTTAAGTGGTTTTTAAATTTTTAAATTTTGTTAAAGCTTACATACAATGATGGTTTACATAGATTTTATTCATCAAATTTGGACACAACGTTAGGTGTAAAGTGTTGTGCTTCACGAATTTTAAGTGCGAAATTGTTTAAACAATATATTATTGTTTGGTCCTTCTTTAAGATCTCCATTGTTTTAGGTGGGAAGGTGCTTGGCAGTCTTTTTACAAGTTTTTGTTTTTGTACAACATGAAGTGTACACCCAACAAATCATAAAACGGTATTTGAACGAAACGAATTGGCTGCTGGTCAGTTTCCTTGACAATCAATCCTTATTATTATCAACAACGACGGCGCCAGGGGTGGGCGCAAGTGGGCCCACCCAAAATAATCTCCTGCCCCACCCAAAAATGATCGAAGATACTTTTATTATTCTTTGAATATGAATTTTTGTGTATAATTTAATGAAATAATTGACCAAATAACACAGAGAGAATAATTCTCTAAAATTACACTGCATCAAGTTGTAGTCATTGACTTCCGGTTGTAGGCTGTATGTAGATATATATTATAGATTACACTTTTATTTTGGTAACTTAACAATCCACCCAATTTTTTATTTTAGTGATATTCCAGTCATATTTTACACAAAAAATAGTATTTTTAGCGTCCCAAACTCGATTCTATAAAAAAAATCGCGAATCATGGCATGGCTTTCTTTTAAAAACTAGATACTAAATTATGTGCCCACCCCAAATAATTGTCCGCCGCTCACTGCCCACCCTAGCAAAACTTCCTGGCGCCGTCCCCGATTATCTATGAAATCAGATGATGACGAGTTAGCATAGACTTCATCGAACGATGCTGTCACATTTTTTTCAGCCAATCAATTTCTTTCAAATACCATTTCATCATTCACAAAAAACCTTAAACATCACAAAACCTTACATTTACTAAAATCTTCTAAGAAAGCAGCGAGTGAGTGTACGCTACCTGTTGCTGACCAGTATTCCATCTGCTTCGTCATTCGAGGAGAGGACGGAGAGCCTGAAACTACAACACTCGCAGCCGTCGACAGCTACGAAATATGTAGGGGAAGGCGGAGCCAAACGGGTGGTGAGGCAAAACGGGGTACCGGCCCTTTATCCACTACAAATTGGGTTGCCACCTACAGTTTTTGACGGGAAGTTGTTGTAAATTAGTCTCCTCTATCTTTAGAGGTAAATGCCAAGCAGCTGTTTAATTGTGTCTGAACACAGCAGGCGAAAATAGTGATTTATTCATATTGTCTATTTGTTTCAGCATATTTTGCATGCAGGTAAGTTCTACTCATGGGCGAACACAGGGAGGGGCAAGGGGGGGCGCTTGCCCCCCCCCCCCTGGATGTCAGGAAAACATACACATTTTCTGGGGTTTTACGTATAGTTTCATTTTGTAACCAAAAAACTAAAGAAAATTGATTTCAAAGTGTAAAAAACCAAAAAATGCCCTGCGGGGCAGGTTTATACATGTCTCCCACCACCCCAAAGTGCAATATTTAAAAAATATTGAATATTTCAACAAAATACACCTCATAACGTCTCAAATTTGATTTCAAAGTGTTCAAAAACCAAAAAAAGCCCTGCCCTGCGGGGCAGGGTGGGGGGCGCACCCCCCACACCCCCCTTAATCTGTAAGATATTGTTTTCCTTGCCTTGCCCCCACCTGGAAGAAATCCTGCGGGCGCCCATGGACTTCTACTGTATAGTTACATACATATTGTAAGCTTCTTTTTCCATTATTGCACAACTTCCACTTCGTTGCTGTCTCCTTGCGAAAATAATGTTATGAGTTTTAGATCTGAAGGGGCAAAATGGGGTGGGGGATATGGGTAAAATGGGTATGGGTACACCCAATACTGTGTTGAAGAATACCATTTGGTTAAGTTTCATCGTGGTGAAGTTACCCATTATTTTTGTTATGTTTATGTTGAGTATGTTACTGATAACTCATTTACAATTAATTGTGATTAAATATTAATGGTGAATACAGCTTTTATAATTATAAATACATTAATTAATTAATGATGAAAACTAATTTTGTTTCTAGGCGCAAAATATGGTCAGAGACGGATTTATACTAGTAATTTTATCAATTTGTATTTGTTGAAGATGAGTTAAAATCAGTTTACAACGATTTGAAATCAATGAAATGTTGTGAAAGTTGGGACGTTTGTGTACCCCATTTTGCCCCGTACTACCACCCCGTTCTGTCCCATCATAGGTGGGGCAGAACGGGGTATTTTCCCATTTTTGACATTTTACAATATCGTTCAAAGCTGCACAATTTTACATATTACATTTTTTTTATTCATAGTCAGTCAATAGATTAAGGTACAAGTCAAATTCACAAAACAATTATATATTATTAGAAAATATGGACGTTATACCTAGGATGATGGGTTATACCCTCTCAAAATTATAAGTACCCGCGTTTTGCTCCGCCTTCCCCCGCATTGAAAGTTTTACTCTCGCACTTGACACATACTCCAGGTATGTACGACGATCGCGCGAGTGTCGAATGTTTGGCACGTGTTAGGGAGATGGAAGAGGGAGATGTTTTTTATTACAAGTTTTAACATTTTTTAAACGTGTGGGTAGATACTGAGTGGGGGTGATATGTCTAATGATTTCTTCTATTCTCTAATAGGGCCTTAGATATATTATTTGAATATTCATGAGTAAAAAGTATTTGGTTTGGGCTGATGTATAGGTCTTTGTTTCCCCATAGATATCTGAACTAATAGATATGCTTTCCTTGTTCACCATATTATATTGCAAGAAAATATGTGCAAGCAAAACTAATTACCAATATCACTTGATAAAATGTGCGTTGAAATGTTAATCCTATCTTTCAACACGGAAAGTTGAAAAAACAGTAATTTTATCTTAACTAGGAAAACGCTCAGTATAACGCGTTGATAAGCGAGCCTTCGTACTGCATGAGATTTAATATGTGTGTCAAATAGGTTAATCTACAGACCTCGAGAACCCTTTTGAAGATTATACTAGGAAAACGCTCTGTGTAACGCGTTGATGAGCGAGCACCGACACGCGCAACATCGCCAATCGAGCAGGATCCATTCAATCAAAGATAGCTTATATATAACTATACTATACATCATTAATGATTTTCATCACAACTTTCCATAAAGATTTTGGAAAATTTTAATAACAGATGAATGTACCATGAATTTGATGGGTACTTCTCCATCAATCTCTACGAATAGATATTCAAAACACTTAAAATAAATCTGTAAATTCTTATCTGATTGGGCTGGAGATGTGTAAAATATGAGATGTTACATGAGCTATCTCGAAACGTTGCTTCAGACAAAACTGTGAAACACGATCCAAAAGATAGATATTATGGTTTATGGCGCTAAACAACGAGGTTATAAAAAAATCAGAAAAAATATAATACCTATGTTGGTATACCCTATCCGGAGCTTATGAATTGCAATATAATCCACACAATCATGAAGAATAATTGTGTTTCATTGAAACTGAGAATAGCCATCTATACACTTGGGAAAGCACTTGGGTACATAAAATAATCCAGAACGCAGTGGAATTTCCCGATACCATCAATTCTGACAGGTTCAAACTTTGAAAAAAGTCAATAAGTGCATAAGTTATCTAATGATTGGGCTGAAAACTTGTAAAATAAGAGAAAATGGTAGTCTTAATGTCCATGCAAAATGTGAACTTAATCGGAACACTTTGATTTTCGACCAATCAGGAGATATTCTAATTTTTGAACCAATAGGAGGGCAGCTCTCAAAAACTATACACGATTAAGTTAGAATGATATTAGTATGTGTGCAAAATTTCAGCTCGATTGAGAAAAAACTGTAACCTGTGGCGTTGGACCAAACTAACAAACACACAAAAAAAACAAAAAAACAGAGGAAGTGTCCAAACGTGCAGAATGGAGACGCTCGCTCAATTACTCAAGGTCTCATCTTACTTGCATTCATTAAAGAGGCAGTGATAAAAAGTGAATATTTGTCGAGAAAATAAGGAACACAACTGACCTCTGGTGGATTTTGTAGCACTAGGTAAATGGCAGCTATCAAGGGCGCATTTGCATAAATATAAATACAAATATTTGATATAGTTGTTTGTTATGGCCAAGAAAGTAAATTTATATCTAAATATCAATTTCATTTGTTTTTTGTTTTTTCACTGCTTTATGGAAACACGAAATGTAAAAACAAACAAATTAATATGTGGACCTGATAGTAGCCATCTTGCCAGAAGTGGCTCCATCACGTATCACTTATTTGTGGGAAATTGAGTTTCTTTCATTGTCAAACTACGTTCAAACTACAAATCAAGTTTCCGATGAAATTAATATACCTACCGATTTTGCTAGAAATCATTAGCACACTGCATTGGATAGTAATGAATCTTTTGTGAGAAAAATTGCCAGATCCGTTACTTCGTTGAATGTTGGAAAAATTAATAAATAGGTAGGTATTGTTAATTTCAACAAATAATATCTTCGGATAGACCGGACATGATCCCTCCTTAACCGACTTCAAATGGCCTTAATTGTTTCACAAATTGTAGCATTGGAAGAGGAGGGAGGCAGGTATTTACATGATAATTCATACAAAATTCAAATAAGGTATATTTTTAAATAAGTGTCCCAGATAATTCTCATGCAGAGTCACACTTTGATGTTCGAAGCACATCTTCTCTCTTGTAGTGATAGCTCGTATAGCTCGTATCATAACACGTTTGTAAATTATTTTTCTTTTTTGTACCAGGGGCCCTATTCTATATCTTTTTTTTGATCTCGTCTCGGCCGCCTTTTACGCCGAGACGAAGGCGGCCGCGACGAGATCAAAAAAAGATATAGAATAGGGCCCCAGGTATGATAAATAATAATTCTTGTACTGTTTGTAGAGATAATACATCTGCATATTAATAATAATCTAGGAAAACTGGACGCTGTGCTAGTGGAATTGATTTCTTGCAGCAATCTGGTCCAGCTTTCATTATGTTATACGGCGTTATGCTAAGCAGCTTGGATCATTGCAAATACATCCTGAATTTCTACTTTCATGACTTGTTTTATTTTTTTCACGAAATCTGTGTTTTTTCATTTGTATTCTGTGTCGCAATCTTGAATTGTATAATGTACTTATGTTTAAATATACCCTTTCCCACATTCAGGCCTGGCAGCTACGTGGGTATAATTTTTGTTCGACTTACAATGACTTTCGTGTTATAATTTCTTGTGTTATTCAAGAATTGTATGTAAATTAAATGAACATATATTATAATAAATAAAAATGAAAAAAAATGAAATGAATGACATTGTGCATGCATCACACAATTGTTTTACTAACAAATCATTGGAAATGCTTGGTATAACTAAACATAATGTAAAATTCTGCTGTTTCACTGCATTCTCAACAATAATGAGCGATCTGATTTCCTGTTCACATTGCACTGTCAATAACGCCATGAGTAAAATAATCACACATTCCGCTGTTATTCTGCAATAATATCACATTTTAATAGAAAAAGAGGAAGAAGTCCACTTCATCTTTCGAAAGCTCCTGAACTCTTTATCAGGAGAGTTCGAAAGTTCATTCGAAAGTCCATACCTTTCGAATGATGACGTGGGTGGATCGTTCTTCGGTTGTGGAACACCAAAGTTTGTAATTGTAACAACGACGTAGTCGATAGCAACGACTGCCGTAGCTTTAAAATGTTCAATTCATATATCAGCCATCCTGCTAATATTCGTCTGGCTATGCGACTTCTGGTGCGTGTTGAGTAGAGACTTTGATACGAAGCCCTTGTTGCAAATGTTGCACACGTAGGGGCGCTGTCCAGTGTGATACCGGGTGTGAATCACCAGAGTCGAGCGTTGAGTAAACCCCTTTCCACACTGCTCACAAACGTGGGGCTTTTCCTAAGAAAATCAAAATTATAGGTTCAACTCTCCATATTGCACCCTCCACCCTCCATATTGCACACTTGCTCTCGCTCGATTAACTTGAAATCCGTTAAATCCGTAGGAACAGAGGTCTTAACTTCGCTATCTTCTACAATTATTGATGAACTTGATTTGCAAGCGTTTTAACGCATGCATGTCAGATTTAACAATTGAGATCGATTGCTCAATGTGAATGGGTTAAAAGCAACAATCATTTTGATTTCACATATTATAGATGGTAGAGTTTTTTTATCTTTTTTTTTTACACATTTCAAATGAATGGTTATGACTAAAAATTGCAAATACAGGCCGAGTATTATTCGCGGGGAAGGGAGGAAACGTAGGATATAATCGGCATTCATATCACAACCGAATAGCAATAATACTATGACAATACATTTGTTGTTATACTGGGAAATAGAAATCGCTTAGCGCTTGGTGCACAAAACAATTGATTGCATTTTATATAAAAAACATGAGTATTTGAGTAGCTGTGTAAATATGGTAGTCATCTCACCCCAGTGTGTGTGCGGCGATGAATGCGGAGATAATCCTTGCCGCTGAACCTCTTTCCGCAAACATCACAGATGATAGGTTTCTCGCCGGTGTGTATTCGCCGGTGTGCCTGAATGGAATGACACGAACAACATTAGTCTCCAATATCTGTTTCAGATATTTTACATTATTTTAACTAAGTATTCAATGGCGCAACATAAAATAGTGTCAATTGTTTGTTTGTTATCTGATAATTACTAATTTGTTGAATCACGCCTAAGTTCAGTTGAAACGTAATCTGACCTGAGGCAAGGTATAGGTTAAACATTGTCCACGTTACCTTCAACGACTCTTGACTACGCACAGCTTTGCCGCAGACATCACATAGGAAGTCTTTATCCTGATGTACAGAGAAAAACAATATTCAATATGACTCGGCCACATGAAAAGTATTTCCTGATTTTCTGTCCTACCTATGGCAAAACTAGAGCGAACCAAAACTAATTGCAACATTGGTTTTGTGGTGTCATTCACCTCAGACTGACAATTTTTAAAAAATCCGCACACTGCAAGTTTATGCAAATCAGCTTTTGAACACTTTTTATTTAACCCCCTGGAATAATTCCATGTTCTCCGATATTGACGAAACTGTCGACTCTTTCCAATCTACTTGTTTGTTTGCGGTGAATGTGATGGCATACTGTCTAACCACTGGTTTGTCTAAGTGAGCGTGCATTCTCAAAATAATAACCACTACACTAATTACTGACCAGTGGTCATAGGCGTGCGCAGAGCATTTCATTAGGTGTGGCCAGAAGCATTAGAAGACTATTATCTCCTTTGGGGGGAAGCGGCGCGTCATGAAAAATAAGGCAAGGGAAGCAAATTGCTGGGAAACGAATTTGTCGTCACCAGGATGGGGGGTCTGGGGGGCTTGGCCCCCAGTTTTTGCCCCGCAGGGAATTTTTTGAATTTTTACTATTTTAAATTGGCTAAAAACGATTTGGAATATATCTCGCTGAAAGATATTCGAGATTTGTGAGAAATATCTGATCACGTTCTTCTGACTTAAAATTGAAATTTTTTGATTTTATGAAAGAAATAGAAATCAAGTAGAGTATACAAATAATATTTTTCGTTTATTTAATTTATATCATTGGCAAAGTAAACTTGCTGTATTAATATTTATTTGCTAAAATATAAAAGAATTAGATGTTAGGTACAAATTAAGATTAATTTGCAAGATAGATTCTGTAAATAAACAAATAAGTAATTACTCCCTTGCCTCAATAATTATTACCGGGGAGGGGTATTTTGCTCTGGTTCTTGGCATGGTGTAGTACATATTAAAGAAACCTTGGGTGTAGTACTAAAAAAAATTATGGGTATATTAAAAAAACGCGAATAGACAAAGGGGGTTTGGGGGCTAAGCTCCCAAGAAAATTTTCCTCAAGGTCTTTTCGTTTTGGTGCATTGTAACGATTTCATGAAACACTTTTTACTGTAATAAAAGCCAATTAAGTGAAGTGAATTATTTTAGTTTTAGCTATTTTAAAGCCCCATTTACACGGTGCAACTTCTTGTACAACTTCTGTACCACACTTCTTGAATGGAAATTATAACATGTTTTAAGTTCTGTGACAGAAAGTTGCATCGTGTAAATGATAAATGTAATTTTCAAAATTGTATGAAAAATGGGAATGTGACACAGAAGTTGTTCAAAGAAATTGCAGCGTGTAAATGGGGCTTAAGACTGATTTTAATTGATTACACATTAGTTGAAGGTAGAAAAACTGGGAAGTTATTAATTAAATTCTTTAAGGAATTGTACCCACACAAATGCCGCGCAGATTTTTTTTTTATTTTGGTTATAGAACGGGTTTAGGTACAATGAATTTACAGACAGGTACGATAATTTTGAAATAAAACAGAGCAGTCAGTAATTTATATTAATAAAATCAAACAAAAAAAGGTTCGAAGAGTTTTTTTTTGATTTTGTCTACATTAGAACGAGTTTTAAAATGATTTTTCAGGTACTATATTTTGAACGAAAAACATAAAACGGCCGAGGCTGATGCATTAGGTATGGCCATGGCCATGTCGGCCATACCCGTGCGCACGCCTATGCCAGTGGTAGTACCCTACTGACGGTCAAGTCACAAAGAGTATCAAAATGATTTCACAATTAATACAGCTGCCCACTGCCAAACAGTTTAGTAGGAAGTCTCCGAACTATTTTACTATCTAATTTTACTGAAATGTCCAAATCTATAGATCAGATTTTAATTGAGATAAGCTGGGTCCACATAGACCGTTTTTTCGTTTTCCGTTTTTTTTCTTACAGCCAATCACAAGTCCAGAAACCGCTCACGGCAGACTTGTGATTGGTCAATAGAATAAAAACGGAGAACGCAAAAACGGTCTATGTGGACCCAGCTTTAAGGCTGCAAACACTTTTTTTGCACGCCCAGCCGAAGCGTTCGAACGCCGGCGAGACGCCGAGAAGATAGGTAGCATTGAGTCTTATGGGAGCGAACAGACGAGGCGGTTATTTCACGCGGCGTTTTTTTCCACGCCGGCCAGAAGCCGGCCAGACGCCGGCCTGTGTGTTCGATTAAGAAAAATGTCGCGGTTTTTTCCACGCCGCGTCTGGGCAGGAAAAAAACGCCCCGTGTGTTTGCAGCCTAAATCTCCATGTACAGTGAGATTCAGAAGATACACTGCCTGGCACAGGACAAAAATTCGCGTAAGCCGCCCAGCCGAAGCACAGCTATATAGCTGTGCAAAAAGCTCATCACAGCTGCTTTCCAAGGTCAATAGAGAAGTCAATCTTACACACCATATAGATTTGCATATAAAAATGCTCGTTACGTTCAAGGATCAGCATCAGCATCAGTTCACTGAGCGTTTTTTTATGCGCGCGTGGTGTACAATCAAAGATTAGGTACAATATAGGAAATAAGTGTGACGTAACAATGATAGTAACTTCATTCAACTGGTACTTACTTCAGTGTGTACTCGCATATGGAGAACTAGGTGTTTGCGAAATGTGAATGACTTGCCGCAATCTTGACATATGTGAGGTTTCAATATGACATGGCCCAGTATATCTGCATGGCACAACTTCTTGTGACTAGTAAGATTGTACTTGTAAGGATATGCTTTCTCGCAGAGATTGCACTGAAATGGCTTACGACCAGTGTGAACATTCTTGTGTTCTTCCAAGTCCGTCTTAGTATAAAATCCCTTCGAGCACTGCCCTATGTCACATTTATATTTAAATTCTCCAAAATGTCTACGTCGATGAAAATCGGCATTACTTTTCTGTGTTGAATTGTGTCCGCACACATCACACTTGTAATTCTTTTCTCCAGTATGTATTTTGATGTGTTTATCAAGTTCCACACTTCGTTTGAACTTCTTGAGACACACGTGGCACGAGTACGGCCGGTCAACACCATGAGCAGATTTTAAATGAGCCAAAAGTCGTGTCTTGAACACAAAAGTCTCGGAGCAGTTTTCACACTTATGTTCCGCTTTAGAAATATGGCTCTTCTTATGTGCTACCATTTTACGTTTACTGAAGGTCTGATCGCAGTACTCACATTTCTTACGACCTGGATCAGTATCACTTTCGGCCGCAGCCTTTGTTGCTTTGTTCTTGGCAGAGGTCTCCCAACCATTCTGAACAAGTAAAGCATAGTTTTCAAATGCTGATCTGGAAACAAAACAAAAAAAACGGAGGTAGTAAATAGACTTGAACAAAATAATCTTTATGGCTATTATTATCTTTAAATTACATTTTAAATGTTTCAAAAATAATTATTTTATGAGTAAGTGATTGGGAAGGGCAGAAATTGAAAAATATAGTACGGGAGCATCAGTATAATTTTTAATTTTTAATAGGAATCGAGATTACAGATATTGATTATGAACATGTATATTCGATCATTCAATAAACAAGAGAAAAGGTACAAAGAACCATCTTCAATCTTTGCACAAATTATTGCGAATTTCGTTGTTTTAGGTAAGATTTTCACATCAAATTACATGTAATATAGATGGTGTACACACATCTCTGGGGCCGTCTCGGCGTAATGCTATCTTAATGGCAGTGAAACGAAGGTGGTCGAGACGAGATCAAAAAAAGATATAGAATAGGGCCCCTGACTAAGGCCCGGTTGCACCATGTCCCGATAAGTACGATAAAGTTCACTTTAGCCTAAAGTGAGCTTTAGCGGTCTAGATGGCTGTGTTTCATTGGCTGTTGCCATGGTTTCAGCCGATGGGGGGGGGGGGGGGGGGGGGGGGAGGGGGGTGCCATGGGATACAACCGGGCCTCGGTTGTATCATGTCCCGAAAAAAGTTAGCGGTAGGATTTATTGGCTGAAACCATGGCAACAGATGAAACACAGCTATATAGACCGCCAAAGTCCATTTTAGGCTATCAAGTGAGCATTTTCCTACTTATCGTGACATTGTACAATTCTGGGTCTAACCAGTTTACTTGTTTATTTTAATTATGGTTGTTAAATATTATGTACACTATAAACAAAGGCAACAAAAAATACACATAAACAATCAATAAGTATGCGGAAACAATTATATAAAAATATATAACACTAAAGTACTAAATATAAATCAATTTTACATTTACAATCCATAGATAGGTACCTAGACACATAAGAAAAACAAAGAAAAGGTTCTCGCTCGTATAATATGTTCTTCTTTTAACCAATCACACCTTCAAACATAAATGACCAAAAGCACACTATTAAACCAGGCAATAGGAACGTCGCGATAATGAAATGAAAATACAAGACATTTTATTCCAAAATTTTTTAACAATTTTAATGCCTTTTATAGGAAATGTTTGTGAATAAGATGCAGTCCCATTATACGTGGTCAAATTTAAAGGGGTTAAAAACATAATTATTATGAATTCATAATAATATTCCCGTTCCCGGGAACATTCCTGGGCCTACATCACTCACGAACAGGTACTGTTGTAATATTTAATTATAGGTACTACTTATAGGTTTCTCAATAAGAAAATTAAAGTTTCAATCAATTCCAAAAAAGAGTTAACTACATCTATAAAATACACTTATTTCAAACGTGTAACACGATCAGTGGCTACAAGCGACCCTTGGAACCCAACCTTGGAAAAGGCCGAAACAAAATTGTCAAATATCTAATATTTCCTTCAAGTAATTAATATTTCCAGTCTGTAAAATCTCAATAACATTTAAAGTTAATGACAGATTAGTCTGAAATTTGAAAAAAATAAACTAAAATGTTGGTCCCGATGACCATGTAAAACCATGTACCATGTACCATGTATTTGAAGTTAATTATAGTTAACAGTATAGTTAACGGTAACGGAAATTAATAAGGGTTATAGTAGTAATTTTAAAAAAATCCCAGGCTCCTGTTAAAAAACAATACACGAGACCGCTTAGATTACATTAGTATGTGTGCAAAACTTCAGATCATATGTTTGAACGGTTTGATCTGGTCACTGATGGTAAAACACGCACAAAGAAACATTCAAAACAAAAACTACACTACGCTCATTTAACTAATTCCACACGCCTCTTGCTAAATCTCTATACGAATTTCATTGCACACTATGGAATCATATAATAATAATAATCTATCCGCTGGTTCAAATTTAATGGGTCAGGGGGTGGGTGTTCCCACCAACACTAGGGCCGCAGGACTACTGGAGACCGGCTGGCCACGCCTGGCATCTCCTCCTCGTCTTCTTCTTCTTCCTCCGCTTCCAATTGTTCCACAAATTGCCTCCACCTTGTTCTGTCCTCCCACTGTCTCTCAGCCTCCAACTCACTCCAACTTCCCCCTCTCTCCAAAACATCGTCCTTAATAACTCCAATCCACCTCTCTCTTGGTCTTCCTACTCTACGTGGTCCCGAAGTAGCCGACTCAAACACCCGCCGTGGCACTCGCCCTGTTCTTAAATTAATTGCAATTTGACCAAAGTCAACAATACCAGTTATTTTGAAGTATTATCTGATAAAAAATGCCTGGTCATGAGGTCATCTAAAGAATCATGACATGAACATCGGGCCTTTTACATCTGAGGTAGATATGTATTATCCAAATTAACATATCCATGGCACATAATGGCACATTCACTTTCTCTTGAAACAAGTATTGTGACAGATATACCGGGTGGCGCAAAAAAAAATCACCCTGTTTGAGAGGTCACTATATCGAAACTATTATATATAGGATTTTGAAATGTGTACACTTATTAGAAAACATACCAAAATTTAATATGTGAAAGTTTCAAAAGCATTACTATTGTAGGAAAAAAGTTACAGCTGTTCAAATTTGGTTGTAAAAAAATTGATTATACGGAGCTCAAATAGCGCGCGTCGAGAAAAGTTCTAATGGCCGGGACGCTGTTTCTTCAAAACTACATACGATATCAAGCTGACAATTTCAAATTATATTGAAAATATATTAAAATCGATTGTGTAAAAATTTCAATCAATTTGAATGAATGGAATGAAAATTATGGAATCTTGACGTTGAGCTTGAAAACAGAATAATAGGAAAATAATCACTTTTATAACGTGTGTAATAAAAGTTTAGAAATAATCTACATATTCTGACTTTACGCTCAACATCAAGATTCCATAATTTTCGTTCCGTTCATTCAAATTGATTGAAATTTTTACACAATCGATCTTAATATATTTTAAATATAATTTGAAATTTTCAGCTTGACATCGTACGTAGTTTTGAAGAAACAGTGTCCCGGCCATTGAAAGTTTTCTCGACGCGCGCTATTTGAGTTCTGTATAATCAATTTTTTGACAACCAAATTTGAACAGCTGTAACTTTTTTCCCACAATAGTAATGTTTTTGAAACTTGCCCATATTAAATTTTGGTATGTTTTCTAATATGTGTACAAATTTCAGAATTCTATCTATAATAGTTTCGATATAGTGACCTCTCAAACAGGGTGATTTTTTTTGCGCCACCCGGTATTTAATATGTCTGAAGCAATAGAATCGTCCTAACTTCCTAAGAAAGAACACACTAATTTGTAAACGGAAAAGGTTTAATAAAATAAGAACTCTCATCGTGTATTTTTAAATGTGTATTAAGAAGAGTTCGAGACACAAACGTGTTGTTGCACAGATTGCACTCGTAAGGGCGAACACCTGTGTGCGATCTCCGATGAACAACTAAAGTAGATCTCTGAGTGAACGACTTGTGACACTGGTCGCAGGTGTGAGGTTTCTCACCGCTGTGGATCAACTGATGGATCTTCAAGGTGTAGTTCGCACTAAATGACTTGTTACATACATTACACACATTCTGTTTGTCCCCGGTGTGGTTTCTGCGGTGGAGCTTCAAAGTGTCTTTTGTCGAGAAAGCTTTTCCACAAAAGTCACAGAGGAACTTCTCTCCGGAATGAGATTTAATGTGAGCGAGAAGCGACTTTCTATATTTGTAGGTCTTACTGCACGATTTACACTGATGCATCTTTTCCGTGGGTTTAGCATCAGGTTCGTGGGTTTTCTTATGAGCCATCAAGCTGTTTTTGGAGGAGTAGGCTCGACCACATTGCTCGCACATGTAAGGCTTGTCGCCGGTATGAATATTCTGATGTTCTCGGTACTCAAAACTTGAGAAGAAACCTTTGCTGCACTGGTGACACTTAAATATGTATTCACCGAGATGTCTCTTGTGGTGACTCAAGAGGCATGCCTTGTGTCTCGTCTTGTAGCCACACAGCATACACACGTGGCACTTGTCCCCGAGGTGAATCTTCTTGTGCTTGGTCACTTCGTATGACCGCTTGAACCGACGCTGACAGATGTCGCAAGAGAATGGGCGGTTCTCGCTGTGGCTGCCCATGTGACGCTTGAGAAGCTTCTTCGACAGACATTCCTTGTCGCAAGTCAGACAGCGATACACCTTCTTGCCATTGTGACTTTTCATGTGGATCTTCAGTCGTGTTTTAGTGTCATATGGCTTATCACAAATAGCACAAATATGTGGTTTTATTCCTGTATGTAAAATTTTATGCGATTCGATTTCATCCTTGCCAAATACCTCTCCACAAACTTGACACTTTTCAAGACCATGTCGGTTTGATCTCTTGATGGCCTCCCGAGAAGCTTCCACAGGTTTGCTTTTTGTGGCTTTCTTTAGGCCTCTACTGGAAAAGTGATTTGGGGACCTGAAAACAAGAAAATATGACGTATTCAATATAAATTGAAGATAATACACTTAACATTTTCCAATTATCATAACATGATACATGTTTCTCAATCCAGAGACAATTGTGAAAGTTTCAGTGAAATATATGAGAAATCACCACAGCGATTCTTTAATATATTTTATTTCAGCTAGCTTTGGAGAAAGAGGGTTGGTGGGACAGACGCAACACATCAAAAACACTTTTATATTAACACTTTGGGCAAGTGGTGGTTGATTGAGAGCAAAGAAATATCACCAATCTGCAGATCAGTCCAAGAGGAGGCGGTGTTGGTATGGTCGGTGACAGGCTAAGTTGAACCCGCGCTAGCATGGGCCGGCCTATACCTGGCAATGCTAAACAGGGTTCAACTTAGCCTGTCCCCGACCTCAGCTCACAAATATGATATTTTATTGTATATGTTTAATTATTGTTTATAAGTTATGACAATGTTTCTGCAAACAATGTTTGTGCACTATACTGCTGAATAAATAAATAAGTAGATAAATAAATAAAATTGAAATTACAATTATATGTTATAGCTTCCCACAAAAACAGGATTTGACTTGTTAGCATAAATTTACAGACAGCATTTAACAAATTAATAAGGGAGGTACATGAGAATAGAATATAATTTTCTTTATTCTATGAAAACAACACAATAAAACCGTTTGCAATAGCATTGCAGGGTTGCCAGCCACTGAGTAAGAAGCCCCAGAAAAGTCGAAAAAGTTTAAAAAAGGATTTTAAAATATTGAGGAAAAAGACTGAAAAGAATTTATTGACAATGTGCAGAAAAGCAATAGCATAGGCTTGCGCAAGGGAAATTCATCGGGGTAGAAATCGCTGGACAAAGATAGTGGCGGTCCTTGGCGAGGGGAGGGGGGGGGGGAAAGCCGGTGCACCGGCTGCATTTTCATGACGATGCGGCGCCGTGGTGTGAATTGACACAGATTTCATTTTACCAGCGCTAGGAGACTTAACAACGGCTGGGAAATCATGGTTATACGTGCAGACCCTAAGAATAATTGAGCAAAACTGCACTAATTGAGCGAGGGTCTTATCTGCATTCACTCTTTTCGCACGGACTTTTTTTGTAGTGCTGTTACATTGCAACATTCGAGATACACCGCTTTTCTGGTTGAGCTGAAATTTTGCACATTATGTAAACACCAACTTAATGGTTTGCAGGCTGATTTTTCTAAATCTTTTGATTCGTTAAAATATTAAAAAATATCTTCTGATTAGATGAACAGATTAATTCGAAATTTTGCAATGTAAACATTTAACACTGACACTGAAATTTTATTACATTTCAAAAATAATCAGTAAAATCCTTCAATTGGTGTAAGTTGTTATTTGAATTTCTATTATTTCATCTAATGTTTAAATAATACTGTACATAAACAAACACTTGTAAAAAGACTGCCAAGCACCTTCCCACCTAAAAGGATCGAGATCTAAAAAGAGGGCCAAGCAATAATATGCTTAACACATTATCTAAGATTCACATTATCTAATATGTTAAAACCTTTAACCATATTGGTCAAGTATTTATAGACTTAATGATGAGTTTTGAAATCTGTCGAAAGAGATTTATCGAAAGTACCAAATTCAGAAGGAAATGGAAGAGATGAAAGTTGAGATGGAAAGTTGCAGAATAACATAGTAGTTATCTTGGACTCGGTGGATAGTATTTAGTTCGAGGTGTTACACGGTGCTCGCTCATCACCGCGTTACACTGAGCGATTTCCTAATGTTCAAGATTGGTTAGGAATACAAAAACATACGATGTATTTGGATATATTGACTCTTTATTTATTATTGAAGTTTTAAACAGTATTGGTTCGTCATAAATCAGCAATTGATTTGTGAAAGTTATAACAATTAAAACTGAAACCAAAATTAAGACATGAGTAATTAATATATTGAAATCATTAAATATTGTTAAATAACAGGCTCAATCACGACCTTTTCTTTTACATTGCTTAGTATAATTTGACGAAATAAAAAATACCGAGTCACAAACAAATTATCAATTTAAAACAACTATTTGATCTATTATTCCAATTTTTTCCATAAGACATGTTTATTTTTCAATCAAAATCAACAAATAATAATGAAAAATAAAATAATACAGCATTATTCACAAATGCCATGGTGCTATAATTTGCTGGTGTTTTTTTTTTTTTTAATCAATATTTGTAATTCCGATTAAACGTAGTGAATGAAGATATATATGCCAAATACCTTAGTTGAGTACTTACAATTAATTCACTTAGGTTTCTGTTTTCTATACAGTTCTCTTGCATTTTATGTGAATTGTTTCAAAGTAAACATTTTGGCTGTTTGCTCTGTTAATGGTAATAATGTACACTCAACAAAACAAAAAACGGCATTTGAAGTAATCGGATTGTCTGAAATGACAATTGTTCGCACCGCACCGACAGAAGTAGTCTATGCTAACACCTAGCTCTAGTAGATGGGCCCTCATTTCATTGAAAATAATAACCTTGAATATTAAAGAAACCCTATATGAAATCAATTGTCGAATAACATCACACACAGTCATTAAATTTTATTCAAATGCCGTTTTATGTTTTGCCAAGTGTTCATAAAAAAACTTTCTGTTGAGCTTTACCCAAAATCTTTCTTTAAGGGCTGGTATAACCAAAGTTAATCTGAGCCAGATTAACTAAATATTGGACTAAATTGGCGGCACAGCCAATCAGATACCTCAAAATGAGTGAAACAATTGAATTTAATCCAAAAGTTAGTTAATCCAGCACAATTTAACTTTGGTTATTCCGGGCCTAAGAGAATGTCAAATTCAAACGAAATTAAATTGTTGTTTCCTATTAAATTTACATGTAACTTGAAAGGTTCGTTAATAATTATAAAAAATAACAGAATTGAAACAAGAATAGATCACAAAATGATGATTCTTGATTTAATGATGTGACTTAACATGAGTCTGCAGCAATGTCCCTGTGACAAATGATTTGTGACACTTTGCGCAAGGGAATGGTCTTTGTCCGGAGTGATAGCGCAGATGAACAGTGAGGGTTCCTCTCTGTGAGAAGGACTTTCCGCACTCCTGGCATGTGTATGGCTTTTCACCGGTATGAATGCGAACATGTGTGCGCAAGTAACATCGCGAAGTGAACGCTTTGTTGCATTCCACACACACATAGGGCTTCTCGCCCGTGTGTTTACGCCGGTGGATTTTCAACGACGAGGCTGACGTCACTTCATGGTTACAGATATCACATTTGTGTGTAATCTTGCTGACATGGGAACGCTGATGTCGTCGGAGCAATGGTTTACAGGAATAATGTTTATCGCACAGGTCGCACTGAAAACGCTTGCGATTTGTTTCATGGACTCTCTCATGCGACCTCAACTGATCCCTGTAAAAGAAAGTTTTGTCACAGCCTGTGCACAAAAACTTCTTCTCTTCGTGGATGACTTTATGTCTCGTCAATTCAGGTCCAGAGACAAAACAGGCTCCGCACATTTCGCAAACAAAGTTAAACTCCTTTGTGTGTACTCTCATCTTATGGTATCGGAGCAATGTTTTCCCCAATGACTCGAATGCGCATAAGTCGCATGGATGGTATATGGTCTTAGTGTGCCTTTTAACGTGAGTTTGAAGTGAAGTTTTACGTTTGAAAGATTGGCTACATACGTCACATTGGTATGGGCGCTCTGTGGTGTGAATGATCATATGAGACTCGTATCGATTCTTTTGAGAAAACACTTTCTTGCAGATTTCACAATGAAAAACGTGTTGCGATTGGCGATGGTTATTCAGATCTTCCAGGGTGAGGAAAGTAGCGGAACAAAGGGAGCAAATGAAAGGCAATACCGGCTTCTTCTCAACTGGTTTTGATACCGACCTCTTCTCAACCGGGTTCGATATAATTTCGTTTATATCTTTATATAGTTTTACCTGGATAACGTTTTGTCTTTCGGATGGCATTTTCTTGTTTTCATTCAATGTAACAGCATCTTTCGGGCCTAAAAAATACGTTTTCAGAATGTTAGATGCAGAATCTCCTTTAAATGATCTAGGAGAATCTGGAGCTGTGACAGGTACAAGTGGAGAGTGAATTTCACTGTAATGCTTTTCACATCCAGAAAATGAAGTGAATGATAATTTGCAAGCCGAACATTGATAAAGCTTCGTTACTTTCACAGTTTTATGTTTGCTTAATTGATGGGATTTGAATTCATTTAATGACGCAAAAGCCACAAAACAAATTTTACAAACAAAGAGTTCTCTAGTTTTAGCAGCTTGCTGCCGGCCCCTGCAAGAGGATTGTTTGTGAGTTGTACAGTCGGCTAATGTGTCAAAATCAGTTTTACACATATTACATCGGTAACGCTCCGATATTATCTTAGCTGTATGGTCAGTGGCATGATGAGCGTCAAATGCTTCCTTTGTAGGGAAATCTTTGGTGCAAATTGGACAAACAAATGGTTTGCTTTGTTTGTGATTCTTGTATGAACGCACAAAATGAGTTTTTTCATGAGAAGACCATTCAGCAAAGGACGAAAACTTAATTTTGCAGGATAAACATTGATAATGCTTAGTGAAAATGGGAATATGGTGACTTGTGACATGAGATGTGCATTCATTAACAGTCGCACAATCTAAGTCGCACACCGAACATTTAAACAGTTTAGAAACTCTCGCACACGTATCGTCTTTGAAATGACACTCGATTTCTCTTTCAGTTAGGAAATCCTTGCTGCAAATTGAACACTGGAAGAGATTCATCATTGTAACTGAGTGATTAGAGTTTGTACAGTGAGAAGAGCCGTCGCCAGCACAAGGGAAGCTTTCATTGCAAGTTTGGCAATGGTAACGAGTGAGTACGTTTGGCACATAATGCACCTTCTGTCTATGAGCTGTACATTCTGCATGCGTGGAGAAGGCTGTGTCGCACACTTGACATCGGAACGCGGTAACTACTTGTGCCTGAGGATGAGCGGTATTCCGATGAGATACTACTCTTTTCAGTGAGGTGAAAGAGGTGTCACAATTTGAACAAGAGTAGAGCTCCTTCGGCTTCTTCAGACAGTGTTCCTTTTCGTGCGATATTCTTAACGTTTCGGTTGCGAAGATCTTCCCGCATTGTTGGCATGTGAAAGACAACTCGAAGATGTCCTTCTGGGGTTCCACGTCCGTGGTAGAGTCAAGTGTCGAGTTTTCTCGACTGAATTCGTCCTTGACCCAGACTACTTCTCGAGCAGCATTTGCAGGGCGGTAATATTCATGATCTGTCAGCCACCTGGCGAGAGGCTTCCTGCAAGAAATAATAAATACGTAACTAAACGAGATTACTATAGAAGAATGATAGAACCACTCACATAATAAACATTCGCAAGATATCAAGTAATTAAGCGAACGTAGCGAGCGTCTCCACCTGCAACTTATGGCTTGAATCTCTGTTTTTTATCTGTCGTGTGTTTTATTCGTTTTTTGCCAAACGAAAGAACGGATCAGGCCAATTTTTTCACAAAACTTATATTACTATATCTACTGGTTGTTTACATGTATATTTTCAGCAAGATCGGTCCATTGGTTTCATTGGAAATTAGATTTATGTTGTGTAGGTAACGTTACCACAGCAACGAAATCTTCTATGCGAAGGTTTTTATAAATGATCACTGCAAATGTCTGTAGTACTTCATGGAGACAGTGACATTTGTTTTCAAAATTGACATTTTGTCTATGAGATTGAATATATTTAACAAGGTTTTGTGGTAATCTTTCCAGTTTCTGAAGAAAATCTGAACTCTTCTGTGATCCTGCAAGTGAATATGGTAATTATAGACCCGACGTCCGCACATCATGAAGTACAATTTACCAAATAAAAGTTCACATGGGAAATGAAGTATGAATAACATCCATTTGAACATTCTGTAGTGTTTTTCCTTCATTTACCTGACCAGGTTTTTAGCCGGACGGACATTCGTCTATAAATATCGTGATTATTCAGGGATTATTTACGGAATTTCGGGTAGATCTTGCTTAGATGTTCTGTACATCCGTGCTCGCTTATCAACGTGTTACACCGAGTGTTTTCCTAGTAAGTATAACAAAAAGTATACATTATTGTATTTTTATGCAAGCGTAGGTAGGTATGAATCATTAGGTCTGTTCGTTTACCCTGCCAAAAGCTAGAGAGGAACGATCCGATTGGATGATGTGCGTTTGTGGCAGTTTGTTACGAACAGACCTTTTATGATGCAAGTTGATGCAAGTGATCTGTCCAGAAAAACACATCACTCCAATTATTGATTTGTTTTGCACAATGTGTCTATGGCAAATGCAAAGCCAATATAAAATACCTGGGGCCAGATTCACAAATAAGTATGATCTCCTAATATGTATTATCTTTGGTCTTTTATTTAACATGGTGCTCTTGGTATTGAATCAAAAGATAATACGTATTAGCAGATAATACTTCGTGAATCCAGCTCCTCGGGCCAGATTCACAAAAAGTATTATCTCTTAATACGTAGGTAGGTACTATCTTTTGTATTATCTTTCATTTAACATGGTGTTTTTGGTATTACATCAAAAGATAATACGTATTAGCAGAACGTATTAGCAGACCTTTCGTGAATCCAGCCCCTGGACTTTAAGCCACATAAATCAGCATTGAGGGTTCAAAATCATTGGATAATTGAATGCTGGGCCGGAAGAACCATGAAACCAACAATTTCATTATTCTGAGTAAAAAAAAAAGCCAAAAACTATTTCAATGCCATATTACAATTACTTATTTTGGAAGATTTGTGGATGTTATTAGGTCTATAGGTATAGGTTTCATTCAATAAATGGGTGAACACATAACCATTGACTACCGCTCAGTATGGGACTCGTGACTGCTATAGCTGCAGCACTGAATGCTTCCGCCGATGTCTGAGGCCGCACTACAAACCACGATTCTGGCAATATAAAGACATTATTATTAATTTTGTTCAATGCTACAACATGCCTTCATATTTATAACATAGGCCTAAATTAAGCTTATTGTTGTGCTGTGTCAGCTTTCCGTGCAATCTTTCCAAATGTAAGACGATCTCAGCCGGACGAGTGAAGAATTTGACCTTGGTCTGTACGTAAGAACGGGGCGGTTCCGTTTGTCACTAGACATCGACGACAGATGACTGGCCAGTCGCATGTCCCCACCCCCAGTGTACGTCAATGACATAACTGAGAAAAAAACTGCAACTTTGAAGCGATATATCTCGGAAATTAGTTCACGTTGACCACTTTTTCTTGCCATATTATAAAAAACATAAAAATCTATTTATATGCGATTGATCGATTGGCGATTACCACTTCATGTCGTAATTGTGTAGGTATTTCAACGTACTAAGTATTTGTGGTCCCTGTTGCCACTTCAAAATCAATGGATTCAAAATTGATCCATATTGAAACTAGAAGTAGAGAAACTTTGGCATAGTAGCTAATAATAGTTAAAATAGTTTGAAAAACTAACTCACAATTGAAAGCCAAAGTCTCCAATTGGTTAAAGCTTAAAAAATCTTCCCATTGGTCGAAAATCAAAATGCTCCAATTACCTAAGTTAAAATTTGGCATGCATATCAAGACCAACATTATCTCAAATTTTACACATTTTGAACCAAATCGGTCAAGTATTTACAGATTTATTGCCATTTTAAGAGTTTAAAAAGAGTTGTCAAAAGAGATTTTTAGAAATGTAGTACCCAAGTCACGAAACATGGATAATATGTTATTCATTCTTCAAGAACCAGAACCCTTACCTAATATCACCAAATTTCAGTAGCACTGTGTTACTGTAGCACGATCGGTTAGTTGCCATGGCGACAATGTTAATTCTTATGGCTAAAACCATCTAAAACTTTTAAAACAAAAGTTGTGCTACAGTAACACGGTGATATTAGGTAGATAAGGGTCCAGAGTATTATACTGGGTGGCACAAAACAAAATCCCCTGTTTGCGAGGTCATTCCGGAAGAACTATAAAAGATAAAACTTTCACATAATAATAATATAGAATACCTAATAAAATTTAATGTGTGCAATTTTCAGAAAATTTTGATTGACACAAAAAAGTTTATGAGAGAATAAAAATGTTGAACAGTTTACCTATACCAGTATTATAAAACTTTAACAGAACTTTAACAGCACTGAAAAGAAAAATAAGATTCGTGACCACTAATTTCGGTATCACAGATTTTTCTATATTAGGTACAACATTGTTGTAACATCATTTGCGCCTAGTCAACAAGGAAAATGGAATTTTTCAAACAAGTCAATTTATTTGGTTTATTCTAGAATTTTTTTTAACTGTAACTCCAATAATTTCTAACTATTTCCTATTCAACAAAAATGTTTGAGACTTGCACACATTGAATTTTGGTATGTGGTAGGACCTATTAGACCATGAGCCAGCCGTAGTGGACCCTCCCCCCCCCTGCTCCATGAGATCTGAAAGTGGTTTTGGGTACCTCAAGGTACGCACATTACACTTTCACTTGTTTGACATCTGCCCGGTGGTGGAACAACCCCCCAGGGGGGCGCAAAGGGTGATTTTTGGGGTATTTTGTCACACGTTTTATTTTTTTGTGGGCTAACGGGACATGATAATTACAATCAGTTTGCATATTTGAATGAAGGTTGACATAAGTAATTATATCCATATTTGTTTGTAAGGGCAATACCCTTAAATCAAAATTTTGGATTTTTTGGAAGTCGGGGGGGGGGGAATTACCCAAATATGTTTTTTTGGTAGTCAATCGATTCGTATTTAAAAGTTGTTCATGAATGTATTCCATCAATTTTGCAAAATTTTGGGTTTACAACCTGTTTTAACGGGATTAAGAGTCTCTTATGGGTTTATAATGTTAAATATTTGATTTTTTTGGGGGTCAAAAGTTAAAATTTTATCAAATGTTTTTCAACATTATTAATTGGTATGACATAAGTCAATATATTTATATATTTTTGTTGAAGTGAAACCATTATTTATAAAATTTTAACAATATTAACTTTTTTAATGGTAATTTTCTAAAATTTTGTAAACATTTTAAAAATAGTGGGTTTGCATTAACAAAAATATGTAAATATATTAACGTATGCTATACCAATTAATAATATTGAAAAAAAAATTATAACATTTTACTTTTGACCCTAAAAAAAATCAAATATTTAACATTATAAGCCCATAAGAGACACTTAATCCCGTTAAAACAGGTTGTAAACACAAAATTTTGCAAAATTGATGGAATTCATTCAAGAACAACTTTTAAATACGAATCGATTGACTACCAAAAAAACATTTTTGGGTAATTCCCCCCTAACTTCCAAAAAATCCAAAATTTTGATTTAAGGGTATTGCCCTTACAAACAAATATGGATATATTACTTATGTCAACCTTCATTCAAATATGCAAACTGATTGTAATTATCATGTCCCGTTAGCCCACAAAAAAATAAAACGTGTGACAAAATACCCCAAAAGTCACCCTTTGCGCCCCCCTGGGGGGTTGTTCCACCACCGGGCAGATGTCAAACAAGTGAAAGTGTAATGTGCGTACCTTGAGGTACCCAAAACCACTTTCAGACCTCATGGAGCAGGGGGGGGGGAGGGTCCACTACGGCTGGCTCATGGTCTATATGTTCTCTAAAATGGATACAAATTTCAGAACCCATCAGAACCTTATTTAAGGAGGGATAAGTGATATAATCACGGTCTTCTGGAAATTTCTACAAATTTGCAAAGAATTTCGAATTTCTAGAAGACCGTTTTACCATGGAAACACAATTTTACATATTTAACTGCACTTTTCAGACGGAAAAACTTAAAAATAAAGCAGTAAAACCCTCATAGCTCGGTAAAACGTCCACGAAGGTAAACATTTAAAAATGTTATAATTAAATATTGCATCTGATACACGCTATAGTAGTTTTTCAAAAAATTCTATACGTGGGAAAGCAGCCAAATACGCTTTTAAAAATATCAGCATTACTTTTTCCGTATGGTCGCAATGGTAAACTGAGAAAAAAACTGTAACTTTGAAGCGATATATCTCGAAAATTAGTTCACGTTGACCACTTTTTCTCGCCATATTATGATGCAGAACATAAAAATCTATTTATATGCGAAATTTGAACGATTTCTATACATAAGTGATATTCGGAGATCCCTCCTTAATAGTTTCGCTGTAGGGACCTCTCAACAGGAGGATTTTATTTCGCGCCACCTGGTTAATTAATGGAAATTAGGAAATTGCCATGAAAATCGTATCGTATCATGTATGGCTGGAGATGTTGCACCTATTGGTGATCGCTCATCACAATGAGCGGTTTCCTAGTATAAACCGAACCACTATTTAAAAATTATTTATACGAAGTAAAGGTAAAATAAAAAACGAGGAATTTTGACTTAAAATAAAAATGAAGTATACACACTATTAAAAAATGTCGAATGATTTTATAATAGAAAAAAATATCTATAAGAAAAGTTCAAATCCAATCACATGATATGAAATTTCATTCAAATTCGTACTCAATATTGTTTTGTGAAAGAGCCTTTTTGAGAATAGGTACACTGAAATTGAAAACTATTAGTACATTAATTTTAAATTGTCAAATATTCAGAACCTCCAGAACTTACCTCTAGAGTTACATTACTTCCGCCACAATCCGCATTAGTGATTGTATCTGCAGCAATTGTTGACAACACATTGTAATAGGGCTAGTATTTAGAATAA
Organism: Leuctra nigra; assembly: GCA_934045905.1. Lineage (NCBI taxonomy): Eukaryota > Metazoa > Arthropoda > Insecta > Plecoptera > Leuctridae > Leuctra > Leuctra nigra. The sequence goes on from OW203761.1 coordinate 7,990,823, forward strand.
AAAAACATGCTTACTTCATCCTGGACTACTTTTCCTGGCGTTTATAAACATGATTCATGATTATTGATGTTAGAGGCAAGAATTGTATGCAATTGCATGTTTTAAATATTCCATCAAAAGACTTGCAAAAACAGTAGTAAATCCTGTTTAGGTCACCCTGATTCCAAATATATGCATTTTATTGACATGCATTTAGCATATTTTGGCATTTTTAGGGTGATTCTGCATGTTTTAAGGTTTTTCTGCATATTTTGCATATTTTGGCATTTTTACCACCAAAAACCATAAAAATCAACTTTTATGAAACACAGTTTAAGGGCGGCCATACTTTTTTTCCCGCCAACGGTGGGTTTGGAGCGGTTTTAGAGGGAAATACGAAATATAAACTGCCATATTTGGCAAACGGTTATGAATATCAAAAAATCAAAATGTAGATAAAGGTTCAATACATGTCACCTAAGTCTTGCTTTTTCGATATTCATACCCGTTTGCCAAATATGGCAATTTATATTTCATATTTCTCTCTAAAACCGCTCCAAACCGACCGTTGCCGGGAAAAAATGTATGACCGCCCTTAATTTTATACGTTTTTGCATATTTGCATGTTTTGGCATTTTATTTTGCATATTCCTGGGTTTTATATTGCATATAATTCTTGTCCCTATTGATTATCAACAGAAATGTCAGATAATGTGACTGTGAGACCCAATCAAGAGAAGAGCGAGTGTAAATGCCATATCAGTCACCACACTATCAAAACAAACATTTCCATTTAGTTGAGCGAGCGTAGCGAGCGTCACCACGGTACTCTTATGGCACTTTCTCTGTGTGTTTGTTTGTTTTTTATTTTTTTGGTGGTCACAGCCCAGGTCAAACCGCTCAAGCAATCGATCTGAAATTTTGTACACATACTAACGTACTCTATGCGGTCCCTGGGATCGTTTTTGAATGGGCTCCCGTGATTGGTTCAAATTTTAAAAAAATTATTTTTCGATTGGTTGCTTCGATCAATTTGAAATTTAGCAAAAACATTGCAACCAACATTGTGCCCAATCATAAAAAATTTCAGCCAAATCCTCCTATTGGTTCAAATTTAAAACCATTTTTCATGTGATTTTTGACATTTAAACTAGAACAGATTGACCGATCAACTTAAAACTTCGCGTGGTCATTGGTACCAACATTTTAGGTATTTTTTGCCAATTTTAAGTCTAATCAGTCGTTATTTTCAAAAGTTTTGTCATTTTAAGGTCATTTTATTCCATAATCTTGAAAAATGTATACTAAATTGTCATCCCTGCCTTCTTTAAGCTTCTGTTCCAAGGCAAGGCCTGTAGAGCAGCCAAACTATTCACAATGTACAGTAAAATGAAAGCATTTTTGAGCTAGCGCATAAAATCGGATGCAGTACGAAGGCCAAATCCTCTAATTAGTTTAAGTTTAAATAATGTCTTCTGATTGGTCGACAATAAAAATGTTCACATTAAGTTCAAATTGTGCATGGTGATTAAGACCAACTTAATATTAAATTTTACATATTGTTAGCCGAATCAGTCAAGTATAAATTGTAATTTTACGAGTTTAGTATGGGATGTCACAAGAGATTTCTGGAGAAGGTATGTAGGTAAGACTTCACGACACAATGGATCTATTATTCATCCAGTGTATTATGGAGATTGAAAAATTGCAGAGAAAATCGTCATGTGCCGTGTCGTGCATCGTTACTATGGGGATGTTGCATGTTCTGTGCTCGCTCATCTACGCGTTACACTGAGCGTTTTCCTAGTTATTAATTATTAGCATAATATTACACTAACACACAACCCACCTCAGTTTCCTACTAAAACATTTAGACGAATTTGAAGTAAAAATAGGTACATGTCGAAATTTTACAATTGGTGGCATATGTGGGTTTGTCACAAATTACCATTTATCAACATATCATGTCGATCCTTACAATTAAGAACTTTATTTTGACGTGAAGAAATAAAAGAATATAGTTTCAAATTCATAAAACATAATAATTTTCTTCGCTTCTCTCTTACTGTATCGTGGCATGGCTGGCTTAGTTGAGTTTGGTAATTCATGTTGTAATGAGAATCACAAAACATGGGAATATCAAACGATACATTTATTTGCTGTATTAAAATCGTACATTTATAGGATTATTTTACATTGATTTTTTTTAATTCTCTTAACTCAAACTCTGTAGTATGTATAATATAGTACAAATTCCATGAAATTGTGTTGTATTATCTACACAATATATTCTAATAAAAAAATAAAATAAAAATTTAAATTTAAAATCGATGGATACAGATGATAAATTAATTAATCAATAGAATATTCTAAATATATTGTATTTATCATTGAATGCTGTATAAGGTAGAGTAAATAATTAGATATTGTATAAATGTAAATAAATACATATGTGATAATAAAAATAATAAAAAAATCAAATCAAATAAAATCGTTCTATTAAATTGCTACAATAACGGAGATAATTTGTTTTATATGGTTGAACTGCAACGTGTTGAGTTGCAACACTTAAGAAAATGAGACATATTATATTAATATAAGATATCTATTAGATACCTGCCTATGTTTCATTGAGTTAGGATATGTATTGCATTGTATTACATATAAACTATAACATATAACTTCTTTCTCTAATTCCATTTTATTAATAAATTATACCTATATTTATTGGACATAGCATTAAGTAAGCTAGCAGACATTGTTTTAATTGTGTGTTAAGACACATATTTTCAAATCAAAGAAATAAATAATTAGCAAATAAATACACCAAAATGTTTTAAATCAATAGGCATGCCAGTAGAGTATTTTCGACTGTAATAGGCAGTACTACACTGAAAGAGTTGAGCTGCATGAAAATAAAGAGTCTACAATGAAGAAAGGACTCGTGTAATTGAGCACATCACTGGCAAGGGTCGTGTATTTTCTCATGTGCATTCAACAGTGTCCTCGTTGCGAATGACTTGGTACACATCTGACAGGCGTAAGGGCGAGCTCCTGTGTGATACCTCATGTGTACGACCAGTGTCGAGCGCTGGGTGAAACACTTGTTGCATTGCGAACAGACATACGGTTTCTCGCCAGTGTGCGACCGCATGTGGACCTTCAGGTAGTTAAGTGCGTTGAACGCCTTCCCACACACCTGGCACGAGTATGGTTTCTCCCCGGTGTGCGTGCGCACATGGATCTTCAGGTATGTCCGACTGTTCACACTGGTGCCGCATACTTCACACACATATCTCTTCTCCATGCCAGAGTGTGCCAGCATATGCGCTTTAATTTTATTCAAGTATTGAAACCTACGACCACATTGCTCGCACTGGAAGGGTTTTACTCTTTTTGGATTGTGAATCTCTTGGTGTAAGAATAAATAGCGTTTAGAAGCGTAATTCTTATTGCAGATTGTGCATGTGTGTTTTTCATCTGTATGAATGGCTTTGTGAGATTCGAGCTCTGCTTTGGTGTATGCTCCTTTGCCGCACACTTCACAGACAAAGTCGGTCTCGCCTGAGTGACGCTTTTTATGAATTTTTAAGTTGTGATCACTGACTGTCGCATAGCCACAGCTGTCACACACATACTTCTTGTGCGCGTCTGTATGTGCTACCTTGCGATGATAGTCGTACGTGAACACAGTTTTGAAGGACTTGTGACACACGTCACATGAGTAGGGCCTCTCGGTAGAATGCGTGAGCATGTGTCGCTTGAGAACACTGGACTTGGAAAACACTTTTAGACAGATGTCACAAGGATGTTGTTTAGGAATATGAGTCTTCACATGAGAATCATAAAGGTAAGGGCTGGTGTATGTCCGCTGACAGCCTTCAAATGTGCAAAACAATTTAGTGGGTACTATAGTCTTCATCACTGGTTGATTTTTAGAAACATCTGAAAGTTCCTTTTTTACTTCACCATTACATTTTCTTTTCTTCCTTTTTTCCTTCTTCTTTACAGATGCTAACAAGGTGGCAGTACTCTTTTCCTTCTTAGTTCTACATGGTCTTTCTAACTTGGCTGAAGTGCAATTTGCATAGGCTGCGGCAGTACTTTGACACTTATCTTTGGTGTTCCAAATTAAGTTATCTTCCAGAGGAGCAGCAACAACATATGGTTCCCGAAGATGAATATGTAAGGGAGACCTAGAACAGACAGATGTTGGGCTACCATCAACAAATCTCTTTGCCTCTGAATAATATCTAGGAATATTCATGATACATTCACCAAAAGGCATAATTAAAAACTATATGGTAATGCTAATTCATCACATCAGCAAATGACTGATCATGGAAAATCCTATGATTTCTTGTTAAGCTTCGGTTGCACTCAGAAGGACATTGGCGACATTGGAAGGACATTGGAGATAGTATTTCCTGAATATCGTCATAACTTTTGAACCATTCAATTTACGAAATATTTTAAAAATAATTAGAGCAGGTACCTAGCTCATTTTTGAGTATGAATACAATATTTGCGCCCAAATTCATCGGATATCTGAAATTAGTCTATTTTGCCAGATTTTCAACAAGTTTGGGCACAAATTCAAGACTCCAAAACGCTAATAATTTTTCACATGTTTCATAACTGCAATGGTTCAGATGTAATATCTATATTTAGGAAATATTATCTCCAATGTAGCGTCCCCACGGTACTCTTATGGCACTTCCTCTTTTTTGTGCTTTTGTAGCAATGCCAAGGCAAACCATGCAACCGAACGATCTGAAATTTTGTACACACACTAACGTCATATGAACGGTATCGTGTCTAGTTTTGTTACCAAAACACTGGAAAGGGTTTGAGGAATACAAGTGAGCATAACGACGACCTCAGTTTGACCAAGTTCAGCCAGTTGGATTAGTTGCCACAACTCTCACCCTGCATGTGATAGGTCCCAGGTTAAAGCCCGATTTGGATGTGTATATTTTATTTCGCTCATCCCTTTTAAAGCAATGTATGTACCTATCAATCATTATCTATTTTTGGTATCGTATATTTGGACGAACCACATTACCTACCTATGATGAAGGCAGTTCAATACATTTTTACAGAAACTAGACTAACGTTGTTCCTGAATCTGACACGAATATAAGTCTAAAATTACAAAATGAAAACCATTAAAAGAAATTGTGCACTACAATTTTTTAATGAAGCCATTAAGTTTGCAACATGTAGGTAGGTAGGTATTATTGAAAAATTATCATTATTTTAATGGTCAGTGCCTACAGCCACAACCATAGATCAAAAGTAACGTGTTCTGGTTTATGCCTCTGCCAATATCGTGGATTTGCTGGAAAATGCAGGTAGTGTATTTAACATCCGTACTTTTTTACCTTACCTGCTGTACATAAAATCCTCAGTAGTGGAATCCGACTAGGTCAGAGGATATGGGATTTAATTGAAATCAGTTGTAATGTAAGCAGGAATATTTTGCATTTAAGAAGAATGCAGTTATTATGCTTAACTGGGAACAATAAATTCATGAAATAGAGTTTATAATCTCCCCACTCCCGAAAAAGAGTCCGATAACTTAATAATATAAAAATCCTGATCATGTCATTGGTACACTGGACACTACCGCAACATCTTCATTGACTCAGAGCCCCTATGATCGATACTAACTTCAAGCAGATATTTCCAATATTCCCACTGAATATTATTGGATATGATTCCCATGCAATCATATCTGGCATTGCAATCTTATATCGTCGATGTAATCTACAGTAGGTAGATGCAGTGCAGATATTCAATATTTGCATCCCTTCGAGAGTTATGCAATTATGAAAGAGAAAAATGTACCTTATTATGTGATTAACTGATTATTCTTACTCTTCCCAGTTAAAGAAAATCCACACATGTTTTTTTCTCATAATAATGTAAATATTTTGATCCTATTACTTGAAAGAGAGGATTCTTTTGGTTATTTTAATTCACGAAAATCATGATATAATATGTTGGGACATAAGTTAGATTTATTTCTTTAGCATGTTCCAGTAAATATTTGATAAATGACACATACAGACAATAAAACAATAGTGAACTGTGGTCTTAGTTAAAAGCAAGTTCGAATCCTAGTTTATTTCTTAAATGAAGGCAATATAATTAATAAAGAGACAATTACCTACCAAAGTTTTGATATTATTATATTATCAATAAATATTATCAATAAAGCTACCAAGTGCAAGAGCTTACTTTCTGTCCATACATTTGCTGCTCCTCATCATTTCATTTCACCAAATTTATGAGAGTTAATTGTTGACACTAGCACCATTCTTCGAGATCAGGAGGCAGTAATAATATGAACGCCACAAAATGATGGGAAATTGCCATTTGTTAACATGTTGGTAGTCTCTTTAGGAAATCTTACCAGAAGCAAAGGCAAAGCATATTGTAATACTACCACTTTCTGCATTCAGAAACAGTAATACGGAATGAATGATAGCATGGCCTGCATAATAATATGTAGGTATAGGTAGATAAAGTAAATCTTGAAGTGTCTACTTTTCAGAAGAATTATTCTTAGAGACTTGTACAAAGAATTTCATGCCTACTTTCTCATTTATGCATATGTAAAGATAAAATTATTATCGCGGTCTGATCACTTGAGCTCTGTTACTTTTGATAGTGAATGTAACGTACGATTCATCTCAGCAACAAAAACTACCTAGCATTATTAACGGAGTTGTCTATTAAATGTTTCTTGGTCTTGCAGTGGATATTCAGAAGATTCTTCGAGACAAACATCTTCATGCAAGTTAGACATTGAAAGGGTCGTATTCCCGTGTGAGAGCGTTCATGAACAACCAGCGTACCTCGCTGAGTAAAGCTCTTGTTACATTCTTTGCAAGTATACGGCTTGGCGCCTGTGTGCGTGCGCATGTGCAGATTTAGACTGCTTTTCTTCGCGAAAGCTTTGGAACAAATCTCACACACTATAGGTTTCTCTCCTGTATGCAGAAGCTGGTGATCGCTAAGAGATTTTATACTCGAAACCACTTTGCCACAAGTTGGGCAAACATGCCTGTTTAAACCCATGTGCCCTTTTAAATGCCTAGAGAGTCCTATTCTTGATTCGTATGTCTTCCCACATATTTCACATTGGCAGGGTTTCTTGACTGACCTGAAGATTGGGTCATGTGTTTTGATGTGAGCTGCCCAGCTGCTTTGATATGAGAACGCTTTGTTACATTCCAAGCAGGCATACGGTTTTTCACCGGAATGAATATAATTCATATGCTGTGTCAACGCCTGACGCGAGAAAAAGCCTTTTCCACATTCCGGGCAGATCACGGTATATTCCTTGTTGTGTCGCTTCTTATGAATACTCAGATTAAGTTTTACATGGGTGGAATATGGGCACATGTCACAGGTAAATGGCTTTTCTTGGCTGTGCACAAATGTGTGATTCTTCAACTGCGTGGTTGTGACAAAGCTCTTCTCGCATAAGTCACAAGGAAATTGTCTCTTCTGGCTGTGTGTCTTAAGGTGGCGCTGCAGAGTAATTTGAGATGCAAGTTGTTTGTTGCACAATGTACACGGCAATTTAATTCCTGAATGAGTTTTGAAGTGTTTTAACAGGTTACTCTTATCATATGATAATTGTATGCCACAGTTACAGCACACATATTTCCGTATCCCATCTATTGTGTGTATGTGTTCTGACGTATCCAATCCACACAAACATTCATTAGGAGCCAATATTTTAGATGCAGGTATCGCTTTGTCTACTTTTGTCTCCAATTCTTTGCCAAAACTCCGGTGTGACCTAAAACGAAAAACCAATATTGTGATAGTTTACGACGGCCGGTTAGTGACAAAATTGCAGAGGCAAAACCAATTTACTACTACAACTCTTTAATTATAAAAAAAAACTTAAAAAATCTCATGAAACTTCCACAAATGACCGGTTTCCTTTACTAACATCGACATGCAGACATGCTCATTTATATGTTTCTATAAAACTATCAGTCAAGTTTTCTCTGTGATGATGGTGTAAGAAGAAGATTGTTGGTACCTATTTCAATACTGCTTGCAAAAAGGGTGTTTGACAAAGGAAGAAGAAAAGAAATTTTAAATTGGACATCGGATGGGTTTTCCTAACAAGGGAAACAATAAAATATCTTAGCGTTTAGTTGTGTACATGTTCGCTCCTCGATTTGGGTAGTCATACTTTTTTCGCTGGGAAATATTCACTTCATATGTACACCCAACAGATCATAAAACGGTATTTGAATGAAACGGATTGGCTGCTGGACAGATTTTTTGACAATCAATCCTTGTTATTATCAATGAAATCAGAGCTCATTTTACTAGCAGAGGTAGATGACAAGTTAGTGTAGACTTCCTCAGATGATGCCATCTTATTTTTTCAGCCAATCAATTTCTTTTAAATACCATTTTATCATTTGTTGAGTGTACATACACCGTCTTTAATTATTTTCATATAATTTGTTGATGTTGTATTTTGGAGATTGCAGGTATGCCTACTTGCCCTTTCAAGATGCTATTTTCAAACACGTACTTAATAGAATAATGAATAATGCATACATTTTTTAAAGCGCTTAAAATACATCTTTTCAAAATAACAAAAAATGTATTGGTAAAACACGCTATTTTCACACTCTAGATGTGTAAATTTTCATTCATAATTATGAAATTTAAATTCAGTAGCAGCCTTCTCGGCAGTCACTTTCCTCGTTAGCTGCCTGCCGACGAGCAATTTTTCACTCAAGTAAAGTGAGAAAAATGAGGTGGCAAATGAAGTCGCCCCTGATGTCTTGTAGAATATTATATTGCCACCTAATCAGAGTAGCGTCTTTACCGTGCTTTAAGCCAATGACGTCACTCTCGTTGGCCGGCGGCTTACGAGGAACAAAGTGACTGTCGACAAGGCTGTAAATTCAGTTGATGAAAATGACATCACTCGACAGTAATGCCGTTTTCCCGCCAAAATTTCCATGTATTTAAATGTTATTTTTATGAATGAAAAAGTACATTTTTAAGTGTGAAAATAGTGTGTTTTTCCAAATATGCTGTTGTTATGCATCTTTTAATAGAAAACCATGCAACTTTACTTAATCCTCAGACAAAATAGGAACAAACAAAACCATAATTGAAAATAATTTCAGGTCCATCCTAAGCATCCTAAGGGCAAAGCTTGGGCGGATTGAGCCTCTTGTCATGGAGGGGGGGGGGGGGGGGGGGGGGGGGGGGGATGGGTACCCCCCCAGCCAAAGGCCTATCGCCAAAGAAAACATTGAGAGTTTTCAGGCCCTTTTATACATCTAGACTGGACATCAATAGATTCAGGATTAATCATTAACTAGGAAACCGCTAGATAAGAAAACGCGTTGATAAGCGAGCCCTCGTATTGAATGCGAATTAGTGTGAAATCTGTTCCTCCACAGACCTTGAGAACCTAATTAATTCATCAAAGTGATAGGTACATTTTGACATATATTTCAAATCAAGCATAAAAATGTCAGTAAAACGTCAAAAACTCTTGCAGTTCATTAGAGAATTTTGTCAAAAAACACTTATGATGCTGGTCCAAATGACCATGCAAAATTTGGTGATGATTGGTCTAACGATTCCAGTTTCAATTTGCACACAGGGTTTCTTTCATCTTAATTATGAGGCAAACGGAAGCGAACGGGAATCGCACGGTTCGTCAGAGTTTGAAATTTTGTCTTCCCACTAAATAATTTTAAAAAATCAGATAGTAACGACCCATAGCAGCCCAATAGACTAAATAATGCCGCACACTGGAGTTCATTATGACCTCTGGTACGGCCTCAAAGTGTTAAATACGATTATTTTACTAAAAATATCGTATTTAACACTTTGAAGACAAAATTTCAAAAACCGCTCTGACGAACCGTGCGATTCTCGTTCGCTTCCGGTTGCCTCTTAACAAGCTAAGTACGAACAATCAAGTTTCTGATGAAACCAATGGATTGATCTTGCTGATAATCATGATGACACTAACCAGAAAGTAATATAAGTTTTGTTAAAAAATTGGTTTGATCCGTAACTTCGTTTGGCAGGAGATGCAAAAGGCACAGACGACAGACAGACAAAAAAAAAACAGTTTTGAGCCATAAGTTCAGATGAAGACGCTCGCTCCGCTCGCTTGATAAGAGATATACATGATTACGATATTTAATGAGGAAATGAAAAGTCAACCTGCTGTTAATAGAAGGTTGAGGAGGAATCCCGTGGCAAAGGGTTTTAAAAAGCAGTAGTCTAAATGTTCTAAAATGAGAACTTACCTACCAAGTTAGTAAAACTCAAGCAAATATTGGGTTTTCATGACCATTTAGCAAACAAGTTTCATCTTCAAAAGGATTGCAATACTTTGGATACACCCAAGAGTGGCCAATCAAACATGAATTAGCATTGAATTCCAATTCTCTAAGTAATGAACACACACTTAATGATACCAATAGATAGGTACCAATATTGACCCTCAAGGGGCCATGATTAATTGAGCGAGCGTAGCGAGCGTCACCAGGGTACTCTTATGCCACTTTCTCTGTGTTTGTTTTTTTTTTTTGTGGTCACAGCCCAGGTCTAACCGCTCAAGCAATCGATCTGAAATTTTGTACACATACTAACGTAATCTATGCGGTCCCTGGGATCGTTTTTGAATGGGCTCCCGTGATTGGTTCAAATTTTAAAAAATTTATCTTTCGATTGGGTGCTTTGATCAATTTGAAATTTAGCAAAAACATTGCAACCAACATTGTACCCAATCATAAAAAGTTTCAGCCAAATCCTCCTATTGGTTCAAATTTAAAACCATTTTTCATGTGATTTTTGACATTTAAACTAGAACAGATTGACCGATCAACTTGAAACTTTGCGTGGTCATTGGTACCAACATTTTAGATATTTTTGCCAATTTTCAGTCTAATCTGTCGTTATTTTCAAAAGTTTTGTCATTTTAAGGTCATTTTATTCCATAATCTTGAAAAATGTATACTAAATTGTCATCCCTGCCTTCTTTAAGCTTCCAAGGCAAGGCCTGTAGAGCAGCCAAGCTATCCACAATGTACAGTAAAATGAAAGCATTTTTGAGCTAGCGCATAAAATCGGATGCAGTACGAAGGCCAAATCCTCTAATTGGTTTAAGTTTAAATAATGTCTTCTGATTGGTCGACAATAAAAATGTTCACATTAAGTTCAAATTTTGCATGGTGATCAAGATCAACTGAATATTAAATTTTACATATTGTAAGCCCAATCAGTCAAGTATTAATTGTAATTTTACGAGTTTAGTATGGGATGTCACAAGAGATTTCTGGAGAAGGTATGTAGGTAAGACTTCACGACACAATGGATCTGTTATTCATCCAGAGTAATATGGAGATTGAAAAATTGTAGAGAAAATCGTCTTGTGCCGTGTCGTGCATCGTTACTATGGGGATGTTGCATGTTCTGTGCTCGCTCATCTACGCGTTACACTGAGCGTTTTCCTAGTATTGAATAGGTAGGTATTTATTATTGTAATGTGAAAAGTAAATAAATAAACCAATAAACGAAAGATTAAGGTTGGATTGATCATTGGTGTTAGTGAGGCATTATTTTCTTGTGTAAACGTTTTGATCCAAGTGACTATATTTTGCTTTGGAGTGATTGATAGTCCACAAACATCAGTTCAGGATTATATAGAAGATAGGGACACAAACCATTGAGAGGGTGATCTTGTTTTCTGATTGATTACATTTTCAATAACAAAACTAGAATCAAATTTAAGAACAATTTATTTGCTAATAATTTATTTTACACATTGTACCTACCACATATTATCACAATCACATGAATGGTTTCAAGAATGGAATACACTATAATAGGCAGTTGGTTAAAACAAATCCTATTCCACTGAGATTTAAGTTGGTCAAAAAAAGACAATATATTATATTTGCATAATTATTTTTTAATGAAATGACTGAAGTGCATTGTTAATAATTCTATTTGAATGTACCAAAATACAGTTATCACCGAGTTTTACTTGAGGTAGAAATAATAAATAAATCTGCAAGTAAGAGGAATTACTTGTAGTTGACAAAGTAACGAAGATTGAGCATTGTCCAATGCCTTTGAGTATAACTATTAGGAGTAAGTACTACCTAATTAATGAAATAAGATCAATTGTTATAATATTCATAATGCACCGAGAACTTTTGTTAATCTTATTTTACCACATGCCAGAATCTAGAAAGACAATTACAGACCTCCAAACAGAACTGTTCGCTAAGTGAAGTTTGGCTGGGCGTTTAGAGGATGCTCAACTCCGTTATAAAAGATCCAATCAAGTGGACTTCAGGTCATGCATATACATAGAGCCACAGTCTGTTGTAGCAGTCGGAACTTGATATTAGAACTAATAGCACAAACCGATACTTAATTATTACATTATCGGATATGTACAAACAAAAACGAAAACAATTTCAATTTTATAAATAATAAGATTGTACACCAAGTAGTACTATGTATATTAATTTCATTTTAATAATTTGGGACAAAATCTTTAAGGAGCAATGCTTCAATGATCCGATAAATTTTTAACAGTGTTAGGCAGGACATATTGCCATCACAACAACCAATGACATTCCATGAATGACCATTTAAACTTAACTGCTGGTTTAGCAGGTCATTGAAAAACTGGGCCTTATAAGGAAAAATGTATGCATTATATAATTTTTAGTACCGTCAACCGGGGTGGCTATGGACGATTTTAGCATAATTTGAAGTCCTGTGAACTCATGGTGGTCAAATTTTTTATTTTGGTTTGGCCAAAAGTGCTGTTGGGGTCTAAGGAAAGGATAGAGACTCACACATATTTTTTCCCTCCATAATACACATGTTTTTTTAAAAATTTTAAAGTGTCCAAACTCACCCCGGGGGTGGGGGTGACTTTAGACACACACGTAAAATCAATGAAAAATCATATTAAACCAACAGCAGGTGTGACTTTGGACAGTATTAATGTTTTAAAAAAGATTTTTGATCATATAAGCCATTTTTTGCATGAAAAAAGAACGTTATTAGCCAGTTTATTATAAAATGCTTGAATATGCATTACAATACCAAAAGGGCACTTCAATTACCAAATTAAATTATAGGTAGTACTAGACTAGGTAGTAACATTTGATATCACAACCTAATGATTAAAAGGCCCTTTGGTAATGATTTTTGGTAATGCCAAGCTCCCTTTAGCATTGTCCAACTTCACCCCTGAAAAGCACAAAAATCGGAAAAACGTGATAACCACCCACTGAAACTCAATGAAAAAAACTTTTTTTAATCAAAACCTCAAAACAACACATCAAATTGTAAACTGATTCAGGTCTGAACATATTTTAAAACATATGCTATTGTGGGACACAGGAAGTTTACAGCCTATGAAAAAAGCACTTTTTATGGACATATCTAAAAATTATTTTACTAAACAAGAATGGTTACAAATTCCATGAAAAAGTGTTCCCTCCACTCCCTCCACACCACTGTAGTAGCCGCTGCACAGCTGTCTCCAGTACGAGCCCCAGCACAGCCATTGCCACTACCAGACAACACCACTGTAGTATCCGCTGCACAGCTGTCTCCAGTACGAGCCCCAGCACAGCCATTGCCACTACAAGACAACACCACTGTAGTATCCACTGCACAGCTGTCTCCACTACAAGTCACTACCCAGCACCGTGCTTCCCAGTCACCGCCAACTCATGGACGAAGACGCCAACCTCAGCGGGCGTCAAAATCAAGACACAGCTTAGTATCCAAATATAAAAATTTTCAACTTCTACAGCCAATTACAAGAAAAATGTGACCAATTCCCCACTTGCTCTAAACATCTCTCCCACACTTAACAACCCTATTAAAATTAAAATCATGCACCAAAACATTAGAACAATCACAAATAAAATAGACCAACTAGATATCCTTATTACTGAAGAAGCCCCTGAAGAAGCCCCCTCTTCTTCCACCTCCACTTCTTCTTCATCTTCCTCTTCTTCGTCTTCTTCTCCTTCTTCACCTACCCCTTGTAGCTACCCACATCCCATTTCAAACTCAATAACAGCCTTAAACATCCAGTCGGTGAGGAACAAAACTGAAGAGTTAGAGATCTTTACAGACTCTATCTCTTCTGATATCCTTTGTCTCTCAGAGCACTGGCTCACTGCGCCTGAAGCCAACGCCTTCTGCCTCTCCTCGTACACTAACGCCTCCTTCTACTGCCGTTCAACGTACACTCATGGTGGAGTAGCCATACTTGCAAAACCACATCTCAGAGCTACGGCGATTCCCAATCTCCACACCTTCTGTGTGGAAAAAACCTTTGAATGTACAGGCATCATTTGGACTCTCCCTAACCAGCCCCCCTACATAGTCATCTCAATTTCCGTTCACCCACGGGAGACTTTTCCTCGTTCATTGAACAACTAGACAATCTCCTACAACACCTATTATCCTCTTACCCGAAATCGGACTTATTCGTCTGCGGAGACTTCAATGTTAATTTTCTAGTTCCCTCCAATGACATGATAACACTCTTAGATACTCTTCACTCCTACAACCTATATCAGACAATCAACACTCCGACTAGAATAACCAGCCACTCCAGCACTCAGATAGACAACATCTTCACCACTGTTGATTCAAGTTCTATATCAGCCTCAACGACTGATCCTAACCTATCTGATCATATGGCCATAACAATTAAAATCACAGCACAGTCGCAGCCTCAAAACAAATATGTAACCAAACGTATATTTAACAATACTAACTTAGAACATTTCTGTTCTCTCTTGAGCGAGGAAGAATGGGCGTCTACATACTTATCCCAAGGCGCAGACGAAATGTACAGTAATTTTCTAAATACTTATCTCCTTCATTTTCACGCTGTTTCCCTTTTCATCAAGTCAAAATTCGCAAGAAAAATACATGGATCACTTCAGAGATCCGTGATTCTGCAAAGAACCTGCGTAGACTTAATAAAAAATACAAACGCGACCCTTCAAATCGTGAAACTAAATCAACTTACATCGCAAGTAAGAATGTGCACACTCAAGCCATACGACTTGCCAAACGTCATCACTCAGATCACATACTCGAACTTTCATCCAATAAGCCCAAAACAGCATGGCAACTGATCAAAAATCAAACCACTGCACCCCTTCCTATTAATGATCTTGAAATCACTATTAATGATAAAAAAGTAAGTGATTCTAATCTTCTTTCAGAGCACTTTAACTCCTTCTTCGTCAACTCGTCCAACATAATCCAACCGAGGACAAACACTGACTTTAACCTCTTGCCTACCCTTCTCGAAAACAATGCACCAGACAAATCTGTGTTCCTAACCCCAACAACGCCCAGCGAGATAATTATATTGATAACCAAAATTTCCTCAAAGGCTTCTAGTGGCTTGGATGACATTCCAGGTACTCTGGTTAAACAAACCATTAAGTACATCGCAAGTCCACTATCGCATATCATTAATGAATCATTCTCGTCAGGTATTTTCCCTCAGAAACTCAAGGAGTCAAAAATTATACCAATTTACAAGAAAGGCTCCAAACTTGACGTGAATAACTATAGGCCAATATCCCTACTCCCAGCATTTTCAAAAATTTTTGAAAAAGCTATCTACAATCGCTTCTACTCCTATTTAACTGAAAATAACATTCTTACAAGTTCCCAACACGGATTTCGAAGGAACCGGTCCACTTCCTCGGCAATATTTTCTTTTCTCTCTCCACTTTACTCAGCCTTAGACAGGAGTGATAAAGTGATAGGACTTTTTTACGATCTCTCAAAAGCCTTCGATACTCTTTACCACCCACATCTTCTTTCCAAACTCTATTCCTATGGCATTCGCGGTTTAGCACATGACCTCATAACCTCTTTTCTTAAGGATCGTACACAAAGAGTCTCAATTCGTTCGAGAAATCCAAACAATCCTAACTCAACCTTGTCAAGCCCACAGTATATCACTAGAGGCGTCCCACAAGGATCAATTCTAGGCCCGCTTCTCTTTATCTTATATATCAACGATTTACCCCTTCATTTCAATGAAGGTACAGTCACAATCTATGCAGACGACACCAGTCACCTTTTAACTACAACCAAAGACTTGGCCTCCCTGTCCAAAACAGCCACAGAACAAGCTGAGCTAATGTCTTCCTATTGCGTAGTTAATCAACTTTCCCTTCAGCCAACCAAAACTGTCTTTCTCGAATTCCGCAATAACCATTCTATGACTCAAGTCCTCTTATTCACATGAACAGAACCAGTATTCTGCAGAGTTCTTCGACAAAATTCCTAGGGCTCCACCTTACTGATAATCTTAGTTGGACCAAGCATGTACACACTATCTCTTCTAAAATATTAAGTGGATGCTACCTTCTTCGTAGATTGAAACTCACAGTAAGTCCAGAATCGCTTAAACTCATATATCATGCTTGCATTCATTCACACCTGTCATATGGTCTCCTTTTTTGGGGTGCTAGCACCGCCGCTAAAAGAATCTTCATTCTCCAAAAGCGTGCAGTTCGCATACTGGCCGGCATAGCACGAAGAACATCATGCAAGCCTCACTTCACCACTCTAAAAATATTAACACTACCTTCCACTCTTATTCTCATTGCCGCTTCCTTTGCACACTCTAATCCCGAGCTCTTCCAGCGAAACTCATCAGTGCACACACATAGTACACGTACGACTAATGATATTCATATTTCAACACACTCACGGGCACTTTTTCAGAAAAGCCCCCAATACCTCTGCTCTGCAATCTACAATCGAGTTCCTGCCCGAATCAGAGAAGCCCCTTCCTACCACTCATTCTGCTCCTCCCTACGATCCTACTTAATTAACCATCCTTTATACAGCATTGATGAATTTATTCATGAATCCAATGTCAACCCTTGATTCTAACTTCAGTTAGAAAATGTTAGTTAACTAAAACATTTAGGTTAGTTATATTATAATTAATAATCAATCACATAATATTTTAGGCTACCTAAATAAAGTTTATACTCTCTAGCTCATAGTTCCCTAGTTTTAGAATGGTTTGGGTGGAAGACCGTAAATATTTACGAACCCCGCCATTTTGCACAATGATGTTTGATGTTTGTATACTCATTTGTCAAATTGTCAAAATTGTCATTGTCAAATAAAGAATTATCTTATCTTATCTTATCTTATCTTAAGACCTTGAAGCACCCACGATTTTTTTTAGTTCAAAGTTTAGCCGCTTGGGCACAGGAGAGCTATGTTTATGCGGAAATTGCAAATTGGACAAAGTCACCCCGGCGTCCAAAGTGACCCCGGTTTACGGGATTGGAACGGTACCAAATTATAGGTACTAAAAATCACAATATTACCACAGCAAAACGGTATCTTCATTATATTATATATATTTTTTTTTGTTGGTACATACCTGTCTGAATTGGTTGATTTTAATGTAACCAACCACACATTAATAAGTGGTAGTAGGTAATAGTATCTAAACATAATTCCAAATGATCAGCAACACCGTTTAGGCCAGTGGTACTCAACCTTTTTGACTTGCGGGCCAATAATACGAATTTGCTTTTGTTGGCGGGCCACATTTTTAAAAAAAAGTACAATAATGCTCAGGTTGGTTCATTCCGCGCGTATGAACTTATCTTATCATGAGGGGGGGGGGGGGGGCGAAACCCCTCAGTTTGAGCCCCGCAGGGCGTTTTTTTTAGAATGTAACAATTTAAGTGATTCTGGGGCTCTAAAATGCACAAATGATGCAAAGTACTTTCCAATGGTTGCCCCGCAGGGCATTTTTTTTTAGAATTTAAGCAAATTCTACGCTAAAACAATACACTCTTTTACATTTCTGCCTAATGCGTCAATCCTTACATGTGACAACTCTCAAAATCCTCTTAAAACTCTCAAAATGTGTCTCAAATGAAACGAGATTTTTAGTTTTGTTTAAAATATTATTGCACAAGGGACACATTTTGTGAAGAGTAGGAACATATAAAACATCAACTGGGGGGCCACAAAAATTGCTCCCGTGGGCCGCAGGTTGAGTACCACTGGTGTAGGCAATCATAATGCTACTCTACAACGCTCAGAATCTTAAGTCGTATTAACAGAGGTATCTGCAACATGATCCTTGTTCTTGCAATGAACATTGAGTAGATTCTTCGAGACATACATCTTCATGCATGTTAGACATTGAAAGGGTCGTATTCCCGTGTGAGAGCGTTCATGAACAACCAGCGTACCTCGCTGAGTAAAGCTCTTGTTACATTCTTTGCAAGTATACGGCTTGGCGCCTGTGTGCGTGCGCATGTGCAGTACTAGACTACTTTTCTTTGCAAAAGCTTTGGAGCAAATCTCACAAACAATCGGTTTCTCTCCTGTATGCAGAAGCTGATGATCTCTCAATGATGTTTTACTGGTCACAACTTTACCACAAGTCGGGCACACATGTTTGTTGCCACCAGAGTGACTTAGCATGTGAGTAAGGTAGGTTCTCCTAGAGCCATAAGTTTTTCCACAGACTTCACATTGGCAAGGTTTCTCTTCCGCTTTAAAGATTGGGTCGTGGTTTCTCATGTGAACTGAAAAACTGGACTGAGAGGCGAATGCTTTCATACAAATTGAACAGATATGAGGTTTAACCCCACGGTGAACGTTCATGTGTCCGGCTAAGACTCGATGAGAATAAAAACCTTTACCACATTCAGGACACAGAACTGTATAATCATTGCTGTGGCGCTTTTTATGAAGCATCAACTTCGAATTTTGAATAGTGGCAAAAGGACAAACATCACAAACAAAAGGTCTTTCTTGACTGTGGGAAAAAGTATGGGTCTTAAGTTGTGTGGATGTCACAAAACTCTTCTCGCAAGAGTCACAAGAAAATTGTTTCTGTTGGTTATGATTTTTGAGGTGAAGTTTTAGTGTTTTGTTTGACGCAAGTTCTTTACTGCACAATGGACATTGAAATTTAATGCTAGAATGTGTTTTGAAATGCCTGACAAGATTATACTTAGCCGAATCCACTAATTGTACACCACATATGCAACACACATACTTCCGTGATCCATCAATAGTATAGAGATGTTCCGATGTATCCAAACCACAAAGACAGTCATTTGGAGCCAATATTCTAGACGTGGGTAACAAAGGTTCATCTACTCTTTCCTCCAACTCATTGCGAATACTCGATGTAGATCTAAAAAAAAAGAAAACCCATATAGTTTAACGGTAGACGGAGCATAAGAAAGGGGCATACTAAACCTCAACTGGGTATGCGAAGGACTAACATTTGTATTCCTTCTCTGGATTGTAAATGGCAAGTTCATTATAAGTGGTAGTCAGCCACAGCTCGAAATGATATTTCACAACAATGTGAAATCTTTCATTTTTGAGGACCAGTAGACCAAATACATTTTGTTTAACCCAGTTTACACTTCAAACCTTTTGTTGTCC
Organism: Leuctra nigra; assembly: GCA_934045905.1. Lineage (NCBI taxonomy): Eukaryota > Metazoa > Arthropoda > Insecta > Plecoptera > Leuctridae > Leuctra > Leuctra nigra. The sequence goes on from OW203761.1 coordinate 8,010,338, forward strand.
AACTTCCTACTGCACGTGCACACGTGCAGAGTCACTTTTTCCAATTGTGGTTGAACGCAAGATTATCTAGTATTTAAGCAAAGTAAATGGTAGTCACATTTCCTCTCTGCTGGAGTAGGAAGCAATTTAGCAATCTTTTAGGCAGACTGTCCCCATGTATTTTGACTAGGTAAATTGGTTAATAAATCAATACTTAGGGGCCATATTATCATTAGTTTAAGCTTCAGTTAGTTGAAGCACCTGGGAAAAGTGGTATGTTACCATTATACACTGCAGCACATCTTAAATAAACTACAGTCAATGTTGCCGGAGGTTTATTTAAACCTGAGTGAATAAGCTCTGGAATTAAGCTGCAGTATTATAATGGTTGGTAATACACCACATTTCCCAAGTAAAGTTTAAACTAACTGTAGTTTAAAACTGTAGTTTAATGGTAATACCAGCTCTTAAATTCAAATAAAATCGAATATCAGTTCTCTTTAAAATCATACACCCTTTGAAAGAGCACCCACACACCTCCAGGACGACCCCTATTTTCGAGATAGTTTGATTGTGATTTGCCATACAGATTCGCGGTCTCCTGACGTCAGACCGAACAAAATAATAACTGATTTGGCAGATTGAATGCTATTTTGTTTGGAATTACGCACTGATCTCCATGTACTTCTACTTCGTTGCGTGGATTGCGCATTGAATCCCGTTAGCATTAGTCCCAGTGAAGTCGAAAAGACATTAGAAAAATGTTCCTAAAATGTTCCTTTTCAAGGTCATCAATTTAAAACAGACTATTACACGATCTAAACCATTTCTAAAATCACTTTGAATGAACTAAATCATTACACTAGTAATTAGTTAACTAGTTAATTAACACGTTTTAGTTACATTAGTTATAATTTGTTACAAATCCACAAAATTATTACAGCGGCGACTTAGAAAATGTTGACTTCACTCGCATAGCATCGATAAGCAATCCACGTGTTATATATCAGTGGAATTACGTCACTCTGACATTATACGAGTGTTCCCAGGGACCCTATTTTCGAGATTGTTTGAGTAAAATTCCATGCGGTTCCGAGTTCTCGGATCATACGGATCTCGGTTCTTGTTAGATCACCGAGGTTAAGCAACATTGGGCGCGGTCAGCGGTTGGATGGGTGACCATTTTACTCTGGCCAACTAGTTGCTGCCGTTGGGCCAGAGAGACTGGGATGTTTGGGGGTTAGTGTGACGACCCCCCTCCACCTGTTATCAGTCTCTCGACGGCGCGGGTTGTGGAGGCCCGTGCTGTGAATGTTACACCGTCCTTCGGATGGGACGTAAAGCCATTGGCCCCCTTGGAATCTTTCGTCAGGAGTAGGCTACATGCGGGTACCGGGTTTTCTCTCCTCCCTTCTCTATTCGACACTAAAAGAACCAAGAGATTGCGCTGATATCAGTAAGATGGCCGCTCACGCGAGTACAGTCCCAGTGCGCGTGCGTACTTTTACATACAAGTCACTTAGATGTCAATCGTAACGAGTTCAGTAAAAAGTTATAAATACATCGCGAAATAACAGAAATTGATGCTTACCTCAGTGTCAACAATCAAATACAATTGGCATATTTCATTACAGCACACATTCATTCAAATTCTTGGGAAAACGAGTTGTCTTTTCACCAAAAACCACTGTTTGACAGATTGCAATTGTTTGAACGAGGCGTCAAGAAAAATGTGTTTTCAGAAGGCCGTGAGAAAAGCAATTGCAACTGTCAAATGGTGATTTTTGGTGTATAGACATCTCGTTTTCACAAGAATTTGAATGAATGTGTGCTGTAATGAAATATGCCGACTGTATTTGATTGTTGACACTGAGGTAAGCATCAATTTCTGTTATTTCGCGATGTAATTAAAACTTTTGCTGAACTCGTTATACGATTGACATGTAAGTGACTTGCCTGCTCGAGCCCTGTGCGCATGAGCAGAAGTACTCGTGGTTGAGATGTTAATTTTTTCCGCTAAGTGGCGTCTTGCAACTTTTAGTGTCGAATATTACATTCTCACTAGTGGAGCCTGGCTCTGTTGAGAATATAGACTTAATAATAGACTTAATAATGTGACATCAGACATAAAAAATATTATACTGATGCTGCAATTTGAATGTTACTTTGTTCAGTCTGACGTTCCTCACAAATAATCTTGAAAATAGGAATCCCGGCCATAGGTAACATCATTCTAAAATTTCCTTTACATAGTAAACCTAGTTTTCACTTTGTAATGTTACTTCCCCAGAACATGGCGTACAAGGCTGTTGAATACAACTGGACATAGGACGATGTCAATCCGCAGTGAAGCTAGCGACCAGCAGAAGCTGCCGCTCAGGCAGAATACGCAGATCGCTTGCGCATGATCAACTCTGCATTGTTCAGGAATAAGTAATACTGGAATCTTATCTCCATAACACATACGTTTAAACATAATGCAGTTAAACTCACAGCGGGACGGGACTATCATTGAGCTAACAGACCAAGCTAATCCACCACCGATGTCAACTCCTAATGGACATTATCTGCAACTTACGTAGATGAGTACAAAACAGAGCATTTGCGACAGAAATTAATCACATTCAATATTCTCACAGGGCAGTGTGAAATAAGACTTTTCTACAAAAAAGAACCATTATTTTTATTAAATGCAGAATGTGATGTGTAAATAGATCTTGAACGTAGATTTTTTTTGTATTTCAGGAATGTTGAAACTATACTGTTGGCAGTGGATGTTTTTTTTTTTATTTGGTAATAAAACGGGAGTCTCGAAAAGTTCGAAAGGATCTATGTATTTCAATTCAATTCAATTATTTACATCTTGCAAATAGGTAGTAGTTACAGGTGGCAAGGAATACATAATATAAACTTAACACTAATAGACCATGAGCCAGCCGTAGTGGACCCTCCCCCCCCTGCTCCATGAGGTCTGAAAGTGGTTTTGGGTACCTCAAGGTACGCACATGACACTTTCACTTGTTTGACATCTGCCCGGTGGTCAGGGGCGCCGGAACCGGGGGGGCAGAGGGGGCACGTGCCCCCCCTAGACGTCTGAAGGGGGGGCAAGAGTATCAATCTGCCCCCCCTAGTAATGCATAATATCTTTAAAAAAATTAGGTACTTGATAAGGGCTGAATTTCAAAAGAATTCGCTGTGCGGCATTGTTATGTGAGAGTCTTATGAGGTAATTAAAAGTTTTTAGTATTAAAAGTTTACTAAAAAGTTTACTTGACTAAAATTTATATGAACTTTCCTGATAAGTATGAGTGATAGATAAACTTTTGTTTTCTTACAATTAAAATGCACCGAAATCATTTGAAACCTGCCTGTGGGCAGAAATCTAAAAAAATCCGCTACGCGGCATTTTAATGTGTATGACACTTTTCCACGCACATTTTAGTTACTTTAAATACCTAATACATTTTTTGGCAGTCCTCGGATTCAATTTACCTTACCTACCAATGATGTCGTCCATTTATTTGTTCAGATAAAAATGGGATTAAACAGTGTGAAATCACTTCGAAATGCACCAAATTCATTCCTGAAATAAAAAATTTTCCCGGGGCTATGCGCTTGGACCCGCGTGGTGCTGGGGGGCCCACCCCCCAGACCCCCATTGTTTCTCTGGGCAATCGTGTTTCCCACGCACATTGTCATTTACTGTATTATTTTCTCCCTTACAAATGTAGTCCCTACCCTACCTAGATCCTAAGGAAATGGTGCCCCCCCTGAGAAAATAGACTTCCGGCGCCTCTGCCGGTGGTGGAACAATCCCCCATGGGGGTGCAAAGGGTGATTTTTGAGGTATTTTGTCACACGTTTGATTTTTTTGTGGGCTATTGGGACACGATAATTACAATAAGTTTGCATATTTGTATGTAGGTTGACATAAGTAATTTTATCCGTATTTGTTTGTAAGGGCAATACCCTTAAATCAAAATTTTGGATTTTTTAGAAGTCGGGGGGGAATTACCCAAAAATGTTTTTTTGGGTGTCAATCGATTCGTATTTAAAAGTTGTTCATGAATGTATTCTATCAATTTTGCAAAATTTTGTGTTTACAACCTGTTTTAACGGGATTAAGTGTCTCTTATGGGTTTATAATGTTATATTTGAATTTTTTTAGGGTCAAAACTCAAAAGTAATAATTAAATCAATTTTTTTTAACATTATAAATTGGTATGGCATACGTTAATATATTTACATATTTTTGTTGAGGCAAACCCAATATTTAAAAAAAAAATTACAACATTTTAGAAAATAACCATTAAAAAAGTTAATATTGTCAAAATTTTAGAAAAAATGGTTTCACTTCAACAAAAATATATAAATATACTGACTTATGTCATACCAATTAATAATATTGAAAAATAATTGAAAACATTTTTACTTTTGACCCTAAAAAAAATCAAATTTTTAACATTATAAACCCATAAGAGACACTTAATCCCGTTAAAACAGGTTGTAAACATAAAATTTTGCAAAATTGATGGAATACATTCATAAACAACTTTTAAATACAAATCGATTGACACCCAAAAAAACATTTTTGGGTAATTCCCCCCGATTTCCAAAAAATCCAAAATTTTGATTGAAGGGTATTGCCCTTACAAACAAATATGGATACAATAACTTATGTCAACCTACATACAAATATGCAAACTGATTGTAATTATCGTGTCCCGTTAGCCCACAAAAAAATCAAACGTGTGACAAAATACCCCAAAAATACCCTTTGCGCCCCCCTGGGGGGTTGATCCACCACCGGGAGGCGGTTACAATGGGAGCACGGAGGGTGGGGCGACCGAGAGAGAAGGGGAATTGGACTGATCAAGGAGCGTGTGATGGTGGAGAGAGTAGGAAGGTGGAGTGAGTTGGAGGCTGAGAGACAGTGGGAGGACAGAAAACAGTGGAAGAAGAGAAGAAAGGGGAAGAGTAAACGCCAGGAGTGGAGCTGGTTTCCAAGAGTCCTGACGCCCTAGTGCTGGTGGGAATACCTACCCCCGGTCCCCGGACCTAATGTGTTTGAACCAGGGATGAATTATTATTATTCATTTGTTAGAATAGACATAATGAATTGGATATAAGAAATAGAGCAGTGTAAAATTAGCTTTTATTAAACTTTATTAACATTAAATATATAATATAGATAGGTAGGTAATTGAAGCTAGGTCAATTTGTATATTTTCAATAATTTTTTTACTTCGTTTCCAATAAGATTGAAACATGAGATTCACCATGAACCATGCTTTAGTTTGATGACGATTCATCTGCTTCATGTTTCTTGGTCTTGCAGTGGATATGGAGCACATTCTTCGAGACAAACATCTTCATGCATGTTAGACATTGAAAGGGTCGTATTCCCGTGTGAGAGCGTTCATGAACAACCAGCGTACCTCGCTGAGTAAAGCTCTTGTTACATTCTTTGCAAGTATACGGCTTGGCGCCTGTGTGCGTACGCATGTGCTCACAAATCTCACACACTATAGGCACCGAGAGTTCGCCACGAGTGAGAGAAATTAGCAACTTTTGTGGGAAGATCGTCAACTGTTTTATTTCTCATTGGCCGTGACCTAGCAACCGATCAGATGTCAACAAATGTACTCAAAATATTTCGGAATCAAACTAAGTCGCGCAAATTAATATTGTGATCAGATTCAGTGAAATTGTGAACACTTTATTATTAATATTTTGTAGGCGAATAAACATTAGATAAACATGTGTAAATTTTAAGAATTGATAATGCGTAATATGTGCAGCAACATAACATATAACTGCAGCGACTTGGACGCCTTGCCAAAAGGTAAGCTTCCTTCCCACAGATTAGGTGGCTCTGTCTGTACTTTTTACAGTGCCATCTGTTGTCTAAACACGCTGCCTATAGGTTTCTCCCCCGTGTGGAGAAGCTGGTGTTCTTTCAATGATGTTTTACTAGCAACCACTTTACCACACGTTGGGCAAACATGTTTGTTGCCACCCGAGTGGCTTCGCATGTGATAAGAGAAGGATACCTTCGAGTTATAGGTCTTTCCACAGACTTCGCATTGTCGTGATTTGTTTATTAGGTTATAAATGGGATCATGAGATTTCATATGCGTTACCCAGTTACATCGATAAGAGAAAGTTTTTTTACAAACTGCGCAGTCGTATGGCTTCAGTCCACGGTGAATGTTCATGTGTTCATCCATGGCATTTTGAGAATAATAACCCTTCCCACATTCAGGACATATAACAGTATAATCATTGCTATGTTGCTTTCTATGCAACATCAGGGTGTGTTTGAAGGGGGTGGCATAAGAACAGATATCGCAAGTATGAGGTTTTTCTTGACTGTGAACAAATGTATGGTTATTTAACTGTTGCATAGTTACAAAACTCTTTTCACAAGAGCCGCACGGGAATTGTCGCTTCCGGTCGTGAGTTTTGAGGTGAAGTTGAAGATTTCTATGTGAAGCAAGTTGTTTGTAGCACTGGGGACATTGTAATTTAACACCAGAATGAGTTTAAGTGTTTTAAGAGATTACTGTTAGGACCATCTTTCAAGAGCGCTCCACATGCAACACACAAACTTTCGTGTGCCGTCAATGGTATATTTGTGTTTTGACGCGTCTAAACCACATGCGCAACCTGCTCGAGCCCACACAGTAGGTAACAACCAAGGATATGAAGTGCCTAATTTTTCCCCGCATTCATCGAGTGTAGGCCATGAAGATCTAATAAAAAGTAAGTGGATATTAATTCCCACATAAGAAATTAAAACCGAAAGAACTGAATTTTAAACCAATAAAAATTATGCCCATATTGATAAACTTACTAATATTCGAAATTTAATAATCAGTTGGTATGCACACCCAAAAAACCAAACGAAATGTTGAAAAAGACCAAAATAAATAAATACGTTTGAGAGTTGAATATCTACTAAAAGCATCTCGATAAAATTTCGATGAGTAAATTGTACAATGTTTGACATAGATTTTTTTGTCATTAGATGTTTGAAATGGTGCACAGTTGTAGCTTTTGAGCTGGTACCTAATACGTACATAGGTATCTTGATTACACAGTCGAGAGAGTGTAAAAACAAAAACAATTCCCACATTATAATTATTTATAACATTATTTATTTACATTTGCAGTGTTCCAACTTCATATATTATCTATCATCATATTTCTTTCATGTTTACTGCCATATTAATGGTTTAGATATCAATAAAAATCCGTAAATAAAATCACAATAATTGAGCGAGCGTCTCCGTTTCGCTATTTTTGTACAGACCTCTGGGTAATTCCACAGCTAAGTGACCCTGAGTCACACAATTAAAAGTATGAGTACACATTTATTTCCTATGGCATATGTGTACACACCAACCCACGTTCAATAGTTCCTATACCGGTTTGCCAATACCAATATGGGGATTTGGCTGGCTTCTTTTGACGCTGACCCAAATCTAACCTTTGTTCTAATCTTATGCCGCAAATAATTTTAAAAAAAATGTAGTATTCAATTTTAAGCCTCATTATGTGGCGAACGGACTTTTTTTAGTAACAAGCCAAGAGAAGAAAACTATATTTGCAAACTACCTACAGGGCATTATATGCATTATTATTATGCATTATATGTAATATATATGCATTATATTATTTTATTACTTAAATAAAGTTCAAATGTAGGAAAAAAGTTTTTGAAATGGTAATTAGGTAACAATTATTTTTGTCTATTGAGTGATCACGCCACTTTAATTGTATTAGGTAATTAGTTAAAAAGTTGAAAACTTAGTGTATCAAATCTGATTAATATCATAAAATATAATTTTATTTCTGTTCTCAAGCAATCTTTACCACACTGTAATTCACTGTAATTCCATTACCGGCCGTAAATGCGCTTAAAACAAATAAAATAATCGCAAATAGATCCATGCAAGTCCATTTTTATGTTACCGCGCATTCACAGTAGGTTTATGAGGTTGTTTGTTGTCCAGTTTCAATAAAAATCAAAAATAATGTACTTAGTTTTCTTTGATCGAGAGACTGTTTCAGTTGGTTATGTTGCACATCGCTGTTCGCTTATCAACGCAGCACATTGAGTGAATTCCTAGTAGAGGTGAGTGAGCGAGTGACGTGAGTCCTGAGTCAAGCGTGACTCACGACTTTTAGCGTGAGTGTGCACACCACTGCTAAAAGTCGTGCGTGAGTGTGCAAAGTTACTGGTCACGCGTGAATCGTGACAGCGTGTCACACGTGACTAATATTCACAACTTTGATCTCTTGGTCTACTTCAGAGCATCTTTAGTCTTGAAGGTATTATTGATCTCATTTTTCATTCAATTGGGAATGAAAAAATGAAAAATTATTTTATGGATATTGAATTGGGTGAAATAGTTTTGGGTCGTATTCACGGAGCAGCTTGAAATAAGTTACTTTTTATACTTGAATTGTTCTCTATTTTGTATTTAATTAATTAATATTTTAATCATTTCTTTACCCATTATGCAGCCATGTCTGCGTCCCAAATTAGTTTCTATAACGTTAAAATAAAAAACCGCTCTGCGAGGCACGATTTTCTTAATTTTTACATAATTTTTCATTACCATCAACAGATTTCTGTTCATTTTGGCCAGGAATGGTAATTTTGGTGTTAAAATTAAAGGGAAACTTTATAAGCAAATTTAAATATTTTATGCGTCCCTACCTATAGTTATTATCGGGAATAAGAAATGAGATGTAATGGTAGTCCGTGACCAAGTTACTTTTCTCAAGCTACACATTTTGACTCAACAATTCGTTGTACAGAAAGAGTTGAGATGTGTATGAAACGTTGAGAATCTGACCTAGAGGGACCTCACCCAAACAAAGCATTATCTAAGATTTTTTAGTTATCAACGTGAGTGACTGTGCATGAGTTATAATTCGTGAGTGTGCATGAGTGTGCATTTGTCCATAAGATTTCCTGCAAGAGTGTGCGTGATCGTGAGCGAAATATAGTAACCGCGTGCGTGAGTGAAAAACATGGCCGCGTGACGTGACCGCGCGTGAGTCAAAAATCACTCACGCGCTCACCTCTAATTCCTAGTATATTTATGGACTAGTTCCTTCTCCAAAAACAGGTCCAAGATATTCTCTCCAATCTGTTTAGTGACCGACAGAACTTGTCCGTCACAAAAATAATTGTGTTGTATGATCGATGTAGATGTCGAATTGGGTTATTTTATTATATCACATCGAAGCCAAGTGCACAATGGAAATATGATGGTAATCTATCTTGTTTATTCTACAATACCTGGTTAATAAAAAGTAATAATTTTAATATATTCACACAAAGTACCTATCGAGAGGTTTAAATGAAAATTGTACAATCTTTGTATATTATATTATAAAGCTTGGCATCAACTTTAAGCTTGTTTAAAGTCTACAATGCAATTTGGCTACCAAATTTAAGTAGATCAACTATATTTTTATTTAATATAATAAAATAAATAAACAATTCATCTCAAATTATACCTTCAATAATATTGGTCCTCTCTCTATTCTTGCTTCGAAAATTTAAAGAACGCAACCGATTTACAGCAAAATGTCTTAATTACACTTCAACAGCCTTTCAAGATAGGTACTGAGGTATGTAGTTGTAACATGCAGGATAGATTTAGAAAAAATAAAAAAAATGGGTAGGAATTACTAAAATAAACAATCTACATGTCTATCATCTACCTATCATTTCATAACATAATACATACTGTTTAACCCAGTGTAAAAAGTTTTGAAGCTATGTATTAAGAATATGATCATGCCTCAAAAAACGAATGACACACTAATTTGTCAGAATGGAGCTGTCTAAAGAATGTTTCTTGTTCTTGCAATGAACATTTAGAAGATTCTTCGAGACAAACATCTTCATGCACGTTAGACATTGAAAGGGTCGTATTCCCGTGTGAGAGCGTTCATGAACAACCAGCGTACCTCGCTGAGTAAAGCTCTTGTTACATTCTTTGCAAGTATACGGCTTGGCGCCTGTGTGCGTGCGCATGTGCAGATTTAAACTGCTTTTCTTCGCGAAAGCTTTGGAGCAAATCTCACACACAATAGGTTTCTCTCCTGTATGCAGAAGCTGATGATCTCTCAATGATGTTTTACTGGTCACAACTTTACCACAAGTCGGACACACATGTTTGTTGCCACCAGAGTGACTTAGCACATGGTATGAGAAAGATTTCCTGGATTCATAAGTTTTTCCACAAACGTCACACTGGCTTGGTTTCTTATCAGACTTAACTATTGGATCGTGAGTTTTCATGTGAGCTGTCCATGTTTTACGTGACGAGAAAGCTTTGTTACAGACCGAACAGATATATGGCTTCACTCCACGGTGAATATTCATGTGATCAGTAAATACTTTGTGAGAATAGTAGCCTTTCCCACATTCAGGGCAAGTAACTGTATACTCATTGTTATGTTGCTTTCTGTGTAAGAATAAATTTGATTTAACGTGGGTTGAATATGGACATGTGTCACATACATACGGTTTTTCTTCGCTATGGACAAATTTATGGTTCTTTAGTTGTGCTGTGGTCACAAAGCTCTTTTCACAAGAGTCGCACGGAAATTGTCGTTGCTGGTTGTGAGTTTTGAGGTGAAGTTGCAGAGTTCTGTGCGTCGCAAGTTGCTTGGTGCACAAAGGACATTGTATTTTAACTCCAGAATGGGTATTGAGGTGTTTTTTAAGATTGCTTGTATTGCTATCTGATAAATGCATCCCACAGATACAACACACATATTTTCGTATGTCGCCAATTGAATACAGGTGTTCCGATGTATCCATACCACAAAGACAATCATTTGGAGCCAATATACTAGACGTAGGTAATATAGGTTCATCTACTCTTCCCTCCCATTCATTGTGAATATTCCATGAAGATCTAAAAAAAAAAGAAAACCAACATTGTTGAAGGTACAAGTTGTGAAATTTCTAAGAGAATTTTGTTCTAAGAGAACAACCCTGTATCCTCAAACAAGAATCCAAAATTAAAGTGCGGGAGAAGACAATTGTTTCACTTGTAGCAATTCTACCTAACCAGGGACTGGAACAGGAACGAAAAAGAACCAGTATTTTGGGGGCATTCATTTTTAGATGGAGCCGGAACCCATAATAATATTAACATTATTTGGGTTCCACAGATGTTCTTTGAATAATTAATTTCAGTAAATTTTGGGGTGTGAACACCCACCCCCTGACCCATTGTATGGATGGAACCAGCAGATAGATATATGTACAACCTGTGTTTATACTGTGTTTATAATAAGGCAGACTTTATTTCTGTGAATAAAGATATATAAATATTATAAATTTTCACTTTAATGTCCTACCAATCTCAAATTATCTAAAACCTGTAGGGTGTTTCAAACACTTGTACCTACACTCAAACAAACACTCGAACAGTTATGCTGCCTGTAAGTTCCCAAAAGTAAATTTAAAAAAATAAATATATTATCTGAATTTTAAGAAACTGTTTGGAGGAACCCAAATGAAATTGGAGCCAATTTTTTCATAAACCAGAACCAATACTTAAAAAAAAATGGAACCCCAAGGGTAACCAGAGCAAAAATTAATTTGGTTTCCAGTCCCTGATTTGAACAAATCCACTCAAAACAATCTAAGAAAACTGATGAGCGAGATTTTGCATCACATCCTACAGAAATGTAATGTTATCTTACTAGGAAAATGCGCTGTGTAACATGCTGATAAGCAAACCTTGTGAATTGATATGCGTTAGGAAGTGTATGTTCTACAGGCCTTGGAACTGAAGCATAGAGATAAGTGATAAAATAACAGACAGTTCTTGGCAAAAATTTGCAAATATTTCAAGATTAGGTATTGCACAAAATGTCCTTAAGGATGAACCAGCGCTTTGAATGACTATATTCATAACATGAGATAAATTAATTCAGAAAACACATTTTTAAACTTTTAAACATAGTTTTATAATGTAATATGTGGAGAATAATACTATATGAGATGATGAGAATTTTTTTAACAAAGTTTTCGTAAAATAATTTTGTTAAGAATACAGTAGTGGTTTTGACTAGTTCAGTTGTCCCATGTTAAATGGCCATATATGAACATTTTCAAACATTTAAATGCCATTATCTCAGAAATTAAGTCGGTGACAAGAGTATTTTAAGTTTTCAATGCATTCAATATTAGTCGAAGAATGTTTCTTTAGTTTTCTGTAGAAATTGTTGGTGCGGATTAAAAATAATTTAGAAAAATTTAGGAAATTAATTCGTTCCCCCATAAGAGCCATGTAAAAATCTCGAACTTTGAAAACGTTTTACATAAAAGTTAGTTCGGTAAGGTATAAATTTTTTGATCTTATATTGTAGATAATACTATAAGGAACAAAATGAAATGGTTTGGAAAAAAATTGTTGGTAGATGACCTGGCGCTGGTTCATCCTTAATATGACATAGTCTGAAAATTGGCAAAAATACCCAAAATGCTGGTTCCAATGACCAAGCAGAAGTTTAGAGCTTTGATAGGTCAAATGGATCCAATTTAAATTTCAAAAATCACAGGATCATGTTCAAAAACAATCTCAGAGAGCACGTAGTATTAGTCGTATGTGTTCCTAGCAGCAATTTTCTTTTAAAGACCACATAAACATTTATTTTGCCTGAGCTATCACATTCTTATTTAAACAGTGTCGGCAGTAAAGTCAGATATAAAAATTGAAAACTTTCTGGCAGGTTTTGAAAATTAGAGATGATCAAGAATTGCAAATGTCTACCAAAAATATTCATGAGAAGTTTAATAAAAAATAAAACTTATTATGTACAATTTTGTGAATAATATCATAATATCCGAATGTTAAAAAATTAAATTGTAAGTTTTTTATGAAGGAATCTTATGAACCTTTAAGAACCTAACAGATTATTAAGGTTCGGTTCCGGTTCTTGCGGGAAAAATGTACAACGGTTACGGTTCGGGTCTGTGCAATTAAATGGGTTCATACCGGTTCCTGCATGTAAATACTATATATCAATCCTCGCTGATCCTTCAAATCCTAATACAGTATGTAAATTTGTTACATTATTTTGTAACACAAGAACCTGGAAAATCGTGTTGAAATCAATTCAAAGTTCAAGCATTGAGTGGCTGTGTACAAGAAATCTAATGTGCAGATCCTATCAAAATGGAAATAACTTTTTGTATAGGGTTTCAAAATCGGTATGTTGCTAACGCAGCTTATATTGGAACACAGCCGCTGCAATATGAACTGCCTCGGTAGCTCAGTTGGTAGAGCATCTGACTGGATATCAGAAGATCAAGGGTTTGAGTCCCACTCGAGGAAAATCTTTTCATATTGCAGTTGGTATTTATTACCAAGTTACTAGTATAAAAAAGATTGAGTTTTAAAAGTGTGTATACACCATACGAAAATTATCTTGATTATCTAGCTTATTCAGCTTCATATTACATGAGTTGGCGAAGCATTCCTATTTATGACGTTCAGTCTCGCATGGGAACCTTAACTTGATTGTTCAATCAATCATTACCAAAATCAGTATGTACCTATATCGCTTAGCAAAATATTACTAATTCGTACCTAGCATTATCCACTGGAGATTACTGGACTAACCTCTCGGGAAATTCATGACAAAAATCAACCATTACCATTCTCCATTTTCTATTCTCCTCAATAGTACCTTTCTAAGCTAGTACAAACTGTTCAACAATGTATTTTCTTTCAGAATTCATTTCTTGTCTAGTCCAGGTTGTATCACATCAGTATTTCTATAAAATTATACAAATTAGTAGGTACATTATATTTAGAAGACTTTCTCACCAACATAATATTTTTACAACAATTTATTTACAAAAAATGAATAGGTACCTACTACAAACTATTTTAATTTAAATCATTGGGATGCCAAAAAAACAATGATGAAAGAATGAACCAATCATATAAAACAATATTAATGTGGCTCAACCATCGAGAATCCAAAATATTATAATATAATTTTTTTTTAAATTACCACTACACATTACTTTTTCCATTCTTCCTTTTCCACTGGCTTCTTCCATTTCTCAAGTATCTTGTACATCCCTAGGTAGATAACCTGCAACAAAGTCTCTCCACTCTCCCTTGGACTTCCCATTCTTCCTCTATTCATCACTACTTGTAACTTCAAACACTCTAGTACCAAGATAAAAGCTTATTTACCTTTTAGTCTATATCGTATGGCATTTACAATGATTATTAAGAAGAGTTCTAGAGGCAAATGCCTTGGAACATATGGAGCATTGGTAAGGACGTATTCCGGTGTGAGATCTTTCATGAACAACAAGGGAACTGCGTTGCGTAAATTTCTTCTTACATACATCACAGGTATACGGCTTGGCGCCGGTGTGTGTACGCAAATGAACAGCCAAGTTATTCCTCTTCACAAAAGCTTTGGAGCAAATCTCACACACAATAGGTTTCTCTCCTGTATGCAGAAGTTGATGATCTCTCAATGATGTTTTACTGGTCACAACTTTACCACAAGTCGGACACACATGTTTGTTTCCTCCAGAGTGACTTAGCACATGGTTGGTTAGAGCCTTTCTAGAATCATAAGTCTTTCCGCAGACCTCACACTGACATGGTTTCTTTATTAGCTTAAAAAGAGGGTCATGGGTTTTCATATGAGCTACCCAGCTACCTCGATACGGGAAAGCTTTGCTACAAACCGAGCACATGTATGGTTTCACTCCACGGTGAATGTTCATATGATCAGCAAAACTACGGTCACAAAAGAATCCTTTTCCACATTCAGGGCATATAACTGAATAGTCATTATTATGTCGCCGCTTGTGGTTTTCTAAGTGCACTCGCTGTTCAGAAGCATATCCACAGAGTTCACAGATAAAGCACTTGCCATTGGTGTGCAAGAGTTGGTGTCGTTTGAGCCGCAGAGAAGTGAAGTAGCCCTTATTGCACACATCACAGTGGAAAAGTCGATCTCCGTGAGTCAAAAGATGAAATTTAAGAGTATGGATGGAAGAAAGTTGCTTTTCACACACAGGGCAAGGAATTTTACTCCCAGAGTGAGTTATTCTATGCTGCCGAAGACTTCTGCTATCAGGAAATGGCTTTTCACAATTGCAACAGATATATTTAGTGACACCTTCAATTGTCTTTCTGTGTTCTGACGTTTTCTTCCCACAAAGGCAAAGTTGTGTAGTTGTCAAACTTGACTCTGGCAATAAGGATTTATCAACCACAACCTTCCTCTTAGACAACCAACTTCGATGGCCTCCATGATTCGACCTAAAAAACAAAACAACCAAGGTAGCGGAAGGATGAGACAGTGAGGATATATGGGAGAATAACGTGAATAAATTAAGAAATTTCAATTTCAATCTCATTGCTAAAATGTGGAGTATATTAGTTAAGTATGAATATGACTTTGATATTATACAACACAACTTATTTAACTACATCGTATTAGATAATATTATATACTACCTACTCTACAACATACCTACAGTACAATTAGTTAAAAAAATATTGAAGATAATACAATTGCAGCATCTCATCATTACCTCCTCACAATGAATAAATAAGATAGCATAATTTTCTTTGAATACTAATACAATATTTTGCTTTGTACCTACTGGTTTGTCATTTTGTTTGGACAAATGAGAAAAATAATCGGATTTCGTTTATGTACCAACCACTTTTAAAATCAAATCTTCATTATAGCTTTGCTCTGAAATGCAGTTGGAGCTGTCCGCCTCGAGTGTGATTGTGCCCCTTTGTTTCTGAAGGAAAGTCAATACTAATTGTGTACACTTTTCATTTAATTCTAGTTTTCTGAAAACTGTGTAGGTATCAGAATAAGGCCCAGTATGGCTACTGTTGGATATAGTTTTGTCCTTGTTTTGTTAGGTCGGTGAACACACAAGTGAACACATGAAAGCGAGTATAATGGAGTTCAGAGATCGAGAGGTCGAACTTCTCTCATCCCCAGTGAGGCTCACTACGTGATGTCACACATCAACCATGCAGTATGCACTTAACAATGACTCCAATGGGAAGATTTTGTAACCAATATTCTTAGTCAGAAGAAACTGACAGCTACAAGAAGTGGAAAGACGTAGGTACCTAAAGAGTTTGTGGTATAATTGAAGAAGACGAAGAATAATTCTACAGAATAAAAAAGACTAGTTAATGTATGCAATTTCAGTTCACAAGAGCACGGAATATCATGGCATCATAAAAAAAGTAAAAATATCAGTGAGCTGTACAGATGGGGATTTTCAACGATATGAATTTACACTAAACTTTCCACCGGCACTCAAAATGTGATAGCATAGTATATGCACAATTCGGAAACTGAATTAAATTGGATCAATAACTAGATCCAAGAGTTTTAGATGCGAGATTTAGATGATCTTCCCTTTATACAAAATATGGAGATGTGTGAAAAATAATCAAAATTCAATCTTAAAAAACACGTACCTACTACATCTACTTGACATGGCAACGTTGATGAGTTTTCAGGAGAGTTTTGGAAACAAAATCTTTGCTACAAATCTGACACTTATAGGGCCGTTGACCTGTGTGATAACGCTTATGTATCACAAGAGTGGAACGCTGTGTGAAAGTCTTCTTGCAGATATCACAGGAGTAGGGTTTCTCGCCGGTGTGTACTCGAGTGTGGATACGCAAGTTGCTTCGCTTATTGAAGCTCCGACCACAGACATCGCAGGCAAAGGGACGCTCGCCAGTGTGTGTTCGCCGATGAATTTGCAGAGAAGCATTACTCGTCATAGCTTTGCCACATAGGTCACAGAGATACAATGGATTCTCACCCATATGGGCACTCAGATGCATTGTCAACGACTTCTTATAGGCAAACACCTTCATGCACACGTTACAAGCATATGGTTTTATATCGTTCTGCAACTCGATGTGATGGGAGCGCTGGTGTGCCATGAGGTAATGTTTGTGGAAATACGAGACGCCACATTGATCACACTGGAATGGTTTATCACCAGTATGAGTATTAAGATGTGCTTGAAGTTCGCAATTTGTATAATAACCCTTGGAGCAAATGTCGCAGGTGTACTTGAAATCTCGAGCGTGCCTCTTCAAATGTATCTTTAAATAAGCTTTGTAGATTGTTGCATAGTTACATATATTGCAAACATGACTCTTTTCACCAGAGTGAATTTTCTTATGACCTGTCAACTCATATGAACTCTTATAGGACTTGTTGCATACCTCGCACTGGAATGGTCTCAATTTTGAATGTGAGCGCATGTGATTTCGTAAGCTCTTGTTACTTGAGCATAGTTTTTCACACATCGGACACTTGCATTCTCTGGATCGGTCATGAGTTTTCATGTGGGTCTCCAGCTTAAACTTGTCCAAGAATGATTTACCACATGTCTTACAGCCTAACGCATTGGTTGCTACCAAATTAATATCTTTTGAACTTGTTTTCTTTCTTGGTGTTGACACTTTTTTGTTGTGTTTACGGGTAGAAGCAGAGTTATCAGAATGTAGTGCTTGATCAATCGTTTCGGAAGTTGTCACCCTAGAAAGAAGAGAAATTTCAAATCTTCTTTACCATCTAATTAGGTACTTATCTTCAGCGTAAAGGTTTTGGAATGAAAGTAAAAGGAAAATGTATTTAAAATAGATCAGTCAGTAATTTTGCACACACAGTACAGCTCTAAGGTAAATCACTCCATTTGTGTATTGTACTTCAATAAAATGAAAGCAAGTCTTAGGCCCGGTTGCACCAAGTCCCGATAAAGTTAGCAGCAGGATTTATCGGCTGAAACCATGGCAACAGCCAATGAAACACGGCCATCTAGACCGCTAAAGCTCACTTTAGGCTAAAGTGAACTTTATCTTACTTATCGGGACATGGTGCAATCGGGCCTTAGTCACTTCAGCAGCTCATCAACATGTTTGCGCATGAAACAGTGGGGCTGGGGAGAACTCCACAGTCATGTGTAGGTCTTAGGAAATTTTTTGGAAATTAAATGTGCATTCAAACAATTTCTATGCGTTTTGAAAAATAATTTTTCTCGATCTGATATTTTACCTACCAGCTAAGAGTGTTTACATCACAATTATGATAATTCGTTTATTATTATAAAAAAATATTTTTTTGGGGGAGGGGGGAGAAGCAATAATACACCTCAGAACTCTAAAATTCCTCCCTCATGGGGAATTCCGAACAGGCTGAGAACCACTGGTCTGGCTCTAACTCAAAAGGTGCATTCCAAATATTAGGCAATGAGACATTGTGACAGTATGGTCACCACAGTATGGTCTGACAGTTCCTAGTGAGCATTCACTACCTTCATTCCATTCTCCTCAGAGATCTCCAATTCAATTCAATTTCTTTATTAATACATTATTAGTAAAAAACAATAGAAGGGTGCTACCCCAGAAGCAAGGCTTGTGTGGGGATGAACCCTCAGCAGTGCGCTGTGTCTAATGTTTGTCCATCTAGCCAGGTAGCTCAGTTGGTAGAGCTCTCGCCCGGAAAATGAGAGGTCCCGGGTTCGAACCCTGGTTCGGTCGGACATTTTTCTCAAGGCCCATCCCTTCAGATTGTCCTGACTCCATGGAAGTTTTCCATAGAAACCCAGTTTCTCAATATGAACAAACAAAACCCTTTATTTTTTATATATTATTAAATTATGGTATTTTGGGGAAAACTCATCTATGCACGAAAACACATTCAAGCATGAAACAATGGAGGCTGGAGGCAGGGAGTCCGAGACACATTTGCGGGTTCGGGTCCCACAGACTCGGGAAACATTTTAAAATGAGAAGTAAATATGAACCATTCTTTTGCGTTATGGACTAATGTACGTTTTCGAGTAACTGGTCCTCAAAGGGGTGAAAAATTCAAACCAACCTTAAGGATTGGTTGGGGAATGTCACATGCAGTATACTTTTTTTTAAATGTAAAACAATTTGAAATGGAAATGAACTTGCTTAATTAATTTTTTAAACTTTTTTTCTACTTATTACAAGTAAAAATATCGCCTCAATTAATGATGTTCAAGTGCAAATCATCAAAAACAGTCTGGTTTTAAGTCTGTTTTTGTTTTTTATGATTAAAAAGTCCAAAAAAGTTGACAGTCTTGAAAAAAGTCTGAAAAAGTCATACAGTGGCAACCCTGCGTTTGGTCAGCAATCAGGACCCTTACCTAATATCGCGAAATGTTGGTGCTACGATGGTGCTGAGTTCAAGATCGGTGCTACTACGGGTTATTAAGAATGGTAGCACCGTGCTAACTAGCACCGTCATACCATTTTGCGATATTCGGTAAGGGTTCAGCATCACTTCTATCAAGTTAGTCTTGTGGTCGCATTTTCGGCGTATTTCGCAGCTAGTTTTCAGTAAGCAGTTTTAGTTTCAGTTTTACTTCCATTTTAGTATATTTTCATGACAAAACCCTTGGGGACCATGGATAAGTCCTCTTATGTTAGGGTATTTTGGAAAATAGTGTATTGCACTGTATTTAAGTGTAGGTATAAATACAATAGGCCATTTTAAAAAGTCAGCGCACATGCGTTATATCCTGACAGGTCCACAGCTGTCTAGTGTGTAGTGACTAGTGTCCGATTGGTATCTGTCATAAAATGTACGTGTGTTCGAGAAGGCTGTGGGTGGGGTGACGTCACGCCAGATCGTTTAAAGTGCGCACTGCGCATGAGTTCAAGCCTGACAAGATAAGTACCCCACCTCACCAACAGATGTCTCTTTACTTTCTTAAATGGCCTATTCAATACAATACAACACACTACACCGTTTACATCTATTTGTTACCTACATAAATAGAATAGAATGTAAATTACTTTATAAAAAATAAAATGAAATGCATACAAAATTATTGTATATGATTGTCAAATAATTATGAGTTAAGATTACTAGGAAAACGCTCTGATTAACGCGTTGAAGAGCGAGCACGGATACGCGCAACACCTCGAACCCGAAATTCTGTCTATCGAAAATGTCCTTAAAAGCCAATAATTCTTGAATTTCGTCAAAGACTTGTATTAATATCTACAACAATTCCTAAAATATTGTTCCCAATAACCATGCAAAGTTTTAAATTGATCGAATGAACCTTTATGATTGAACGATTTCTTGTTAACTTTCAAATCACAGGATCTCGTTCAAATAATATACCTGGGACCACTCATATGATATAAGTGTGTGAACACAATATTAGATCGATCTGTTGAACGGTCATATCAGTTTCATATACGTTTGAAAGTTTCTGCTCTAACTACCTTGGAACTGAAGATTCGAAGTTACCGTGAAATATGAAATTCGAGAAATTTGACAGCCAACACGTAAAATGTCAGTAAACTGTCAATAACTTTAGAATTTAAACACAGATTAGTCTGAAAATTGCCAAAAATACAGATAATGTTGGTCCCAATGACCATGCAAAGTTTTAAGTTAATCAGTCAAACAGTTCTAGTTAAAATTTCAAAAATCACATGATTTTCTTTTTAAATATTAACCAATGGAAGAATTTGGCTGAAACTTTGTAAGATTGGGGACATTATTGTTGGTCGTAATGACTTGTCAAAATTTCAAATTGATCAAACCAACCAATCGAAAGATTCTTTTTTTTAAATTTTAACCAATCAGTGGATTTCAAAAAAAATTAGGGTCTGCAACGCCCAGAAATGGTCCGTACATGTGTGCAAAATTTCAGCTGGATCGAAGAAAAACTGTGACCTGTATAGTCTCAGGTAGCAGAAAAACATACAAAAAAAAAAACAGAGGTCTGTGCCAAATGAGCCAAAAGAAGAAGCTTGCTTCGCTCGCTCAATAAGTAAGTAATAGCCAGGTAATAGTAAAGATGATAGATTAATAATAAAATATAATATAATATAATAAAATACATCATTATGGAGATACCTGAATGAGAAAGATGGATTTAAGAATTAATTAATACATGGATAAGAATAGGTATAATTATTACCTAATGTTTATAGATTAGAAGCATTCTCATGATTATAGTTTCATATTATGAAACTTTGAGAGCGAGCTTTTATGAACACCAGTACATACCGAATTGTTGTAAGCACTAAAACAAAGCAGGTATGATGGCTGAATGGATAGCTTTTTTTACCTGTCGAGTAAAATGGCGCTTATCGCTTTGTGTCTTGGTCAAGGTGATCACGTGGGGTAGACGACAGCTCTGCGCTGCTAGCGCCACAAGTGAGAGCAAATGGCCGTGAACAAGCCTATTGATATGGCGTCACCACCATGTTAAATAGATAGCACTCCAGTGTGCAGTTAGCCCGTATCAAGTGAAACGAGATGACAAGAAAATTAAGAATAGCCTTCCCGAACAATGCAGAACTTAATTTTCATACAAGAACCTAATATAAAGTAAAAGGATGAGAAGTGAATGGAGAAGAGAAGTGAAGAGAAATGGATGTACAGACGATCAACGACTCAGTTGTTGAATACAGACAATTGTGTATCAATTTTCAAGTGCACAATCAATATAAAAATTACAATTAAGAGTATCTAAGCCTGGCATCAACCAGTTTTAGTATTTACAAATAGTTCACAATTTTCTACTACCTTATTTTAAAGAATAAGGTTGAACTCGTAGGTATTTATTTATTCTCATAGTACAAGAGCAAGTACTTGTCACAATATTTTTAATTTTTATTGATTTTAG
This sequence comes from Leuctra nigra, assembly GCA_934045905.1. Taxonomy (NCBI): domain Eukaryota; kingdom Metazoa; phylum Arthropoda; class Insecta; order Plecoptera; family Leuctridae; genus Leuctra; species Leuctra nigra. Next base: position 8,032,077 of record OW203761.1, read on the forward strand.
AACTAAAGACTCCATCTGTTAAATCTCGATTAGTTAAATAAAGGTGTAGATTATTAATGAATGACATTACTGTAGAGTAAAAGAACACAAACAATATTAGAGTACTTATTTACAGTAATGTGTATTTATAAACCTCACAAGAGAGGAACAAATCAATGCCATGACTCATCATGAGACATGTTTTTACATTGTTACTGTCGTTTGTTTCAATGTTCTGTGATACCTATGAGATGCATTTCCATTTGTGAAATTTTTATGTAATATGTAGATAACAAATAATAAAATAACGGTATTCTGAAGAAAAGGATTGGCTCATAAGTCATAAAGGTTTGATGGCATCATCCCATGAAGTCTTTGCTAAAGCATCATCTAAATCTAGTTGGTGAGCTTTGATTTCAGTGATAATAATAAATAAGGAATGATTGTCAAGGAACCTGACCAGCAGCCAATCCGTTCTGTTGAAGGTAGTACTGTTTTTTTATTGGTTTGTTTGAGCATGTTTGAGTGTACCTATTGTAAAAAGTGTGTTACGCTTACAAACAAAATTAAATTAAATTAAACCTTAAACTGACAAACAAGAAATAAGGTTGAATGTCTACAGGTAATTAAAGAAAAAGGTTTAATATTAGGCATCTAATAATAAGTGAAATCGTCGAGTATGGTTCTCGAGGAGCTTCTTTGATAAGAATCGATTTTTGCAGGAGACACATGTAAATGGTTTTTCCTGTGGTGAATGGGTTTTCATGTGCACCGTAAGAGCCAGATTGGTGCTAAAAGATTTGTTGCAATGGAAACATATCTCCCGTCCCTCTATTTCAACTTTACACCTGTGTTTCTTCAGGTTTCCCATTGAACTAAACCCCTTCCCACAAGATTGGCAACAGAACCTGACAAGAACATTACAGCACTTGTGCTGTTTACGCAGAAGTTTACTTTGGAAAACCTTCTTACAAAAACTGCATGTTGAGGTGCCAAGTCTTGGAGTAGTATGTTTCAGTAAATGCTCTGTTAATTGTTCCATGCAGGCAAAAGATTCCCCACACACATTACAGAGTAAACTATTCAAAACATAACTGGGTGCATGGGTATGCTTATGTTTTAACAAATCCTTCAGCTTGGCAAATGACTCTTTACAGATGGCACAAATATTTGGTTCAAGAACACTGTGTACTGAAACATGAGAATTCAATTCATTTTGTGTTAGAAACTCCGCTATGCAAAATTCGCATTTAAATGACAATCGCTTGCAACGAGTTTTGTGCTTACGAAAAGAATTACTACTTAATGTGGCAAAATTACATGAATCACACAAGAATTTTTTCATAGCATCACAATGAATTATTTTGTGTCGATGAAGTGCAAATGAACTCGAGTAAGAGTTAAGACACGATTCACATTTGTACTTATTATTTTGAAGATGTTGCAATGATGCATGTTTACCTAACTGTTCATCTGAAGTGAAAGATTCTGTGCAGTAACTGCATTTAAATTGTTTAAGAATAGAATAATATATTCTTGTTTCTTTCTCGGATGAAATATCAATTGCTGACAAACACCTGCAAAGAAGAGATTATAATTATAAAAAACTTTTAGACCAAATTAATTTTTGTATTCTGTATTCCAACTGAACATTGAAATTTGAGTAACCATGTGTAGGAACAGTAGGATATTTAATCTTCTTGTAGTGATTGTCAACAATTGATAGGTACGTATTTTTAGAAGTATTTGGTAGCATACCCTAAGGACACATTTTTTGCAGTTTATCATCTTATGTGCAGTGGGTGTACCACAGAAAGATTAATACTATTCTCAAGTAGGCAATAGTTCAAGGCAATCGGTCATGTTAACTTGTACTACTACAGAATACTACAGTACCTACTACTTGAGAGATAATTATTTTTTTAGTTTAGAATAATTGTCACTTATACTACATTAGTAAGATAATATCATTATCTTTGCACTAGGGTTGGGATTCGATTTGATTTGCTAAATCGATGTCAAACTGAAGATTTCGACATCAAATCGAAATAATTTCGACATCGAAATAATTTTGACATCGTAATAATGGGCCACATCGAAATAATTACGGCGAAATGTGGCAACACTGCAATTGCGTCTGCCCAAGGCCATGTTCCAGCGCTAGAGATGTCCCTCTCACACCCCCCTCGCGGCAACAAATGACGAGGAAATGATTGAAATAAATAACTTTTTCATTTCAAATAACGTACAAGCATTTATTTATGTAAAAGGGAACAATTAATGAAAAAATGTCGTTGCAAATCCAGTTGCAAATTCATGGTTTTATTAGACTTGTTGCCGGAATATATCCCGTGAAGCATAGGTAACATTGTCTGCATTCAACATCCTTTAGCAATGTTGCCCGTAATGTTCACTTCAAACTCGAAAACTTTCCACAATTCACTTCGTCTCCACGGCGGGATTATTATTTTTTTGCGTGGAAACATTCTTTCACGAGAGAATAAAAACAACACGCGCTGAATGGCAAGAGACAACTGACCAACCCACCCTCAACTGCACACGCGGTATGCAGGAAGGGCGGAAGCAGGCCACTCAGCTGATCTTGAGAGGCGCGTTGCACTGTTGCCAGCTCTACAATACTGCGCGCTGATTCTCGGAATTTTTTAAACGATGTCAAACGATTATTTGATTAAACAATTCAAATCGATGTCGAATCGAAACTCAAAATATCATTCGACATCGATGTCAAATCGAAAAATCGATGTCAAGTCCCAACCCTACTTTGCACTATATTACTTTCTCAGCAGATTATTTAGCAGGAACAGAATTACCCTCATTGAATCTTAAAAAATGCAAGACTCAATTGTGTTGACTTCTCTCATGAGCATTCAGCTAAGTTCTAGTAACATATGACTTTGGACAAATATCACAGGAATAAGATCTACGAACAGTCAGACTCGAGCGCTGAGTAAAAGTCTTGCCACACTGAGAACATGAATGAAGATGTTCTCCAGTGTGCGAGAGTTTGTGTTGTTTGAAATACTGCGGTGAGCTGAAGCATTTGCCGCACTCATCGCACACAAAGGGACGCTCGCCTGTGTGCCTCCTGCGATGGATTTTTAGAGTTTCGTTACTTGAAACTGAAAATCCACAAATATCACAAATAAACTTCTTTTTTTTCTCCAGCATGAAAACGTCGATGCTGTTGTAAACTACTGCGATGTTTTGAAGTTAGTCCACAAGTTTCACATTGAAATATTTCTGGAACAAAGTTTAAGTCGTGCTTTTGCATGTGTACCTAACCTGCATAATATTGTGTTTATGAAAATGTTTCTGGCATATTACGCACTGATACGGTTTACCCTCAGAGGAGTGCAAAACTTTCTGTTCCTTCAGTCCATAGCGAGAAATGCATTCCTTCTGGCAAATATCGCACCTACAAGTCTTCTTATTACACCGCAGACGTTTGTGTTTGAGCAATTAGCTTTCCTAGTAGTGGCAAAATTACATACATCGCAAATTAAAGTTTAAGTTTCTCCTGACTTTACTTAGATCTTTGAGGTATCATGCTCACTTGTCGGGTGATTAAATGTGTGGCTTTTCTAATGTCTATGCGTAGAAAATTAATTGCCGCAATTGCACAAAAATTACTTATATATGTGATAGGCAGAGCCAGTTGTTTGTGGTGATAAAAAAAGCCAAAATTCGTTTTAAACATTCTGAAAGGTGGTGATAATTATGTTAATTTTCGCGATTGGTGGGGAAATGGGAAAAAAAATATTTTTGTAAGAATAAGTGTGAAATATGACGAGCGAGCGACTTCTCACTAGCGAGACTCAGCGCGTGCGCATGCGCACCCCTGTTCAAGGTCATGTAGATGCGTCATTCCATGCTCAGCAGCCAATCAGCTGGCACCCCCATACACTCTTTGGCTGGCACTGACAGCTGGCTTACGAAGAAAACAGTGTGATTCTTTCAATTTCGTGGTACTTTAGACCAGATCGAGGAAATTTTCGTAAAATATATACTCGGAATCGGGAAATGTTGCAAAACACGTAGGTTTGGTACAAAATCGCGTGAAATCGCGAGAATTCGTCAATATCGCGTCAAAACACAAATTTCGCACAAATTCGCGAGAAAAAGATACATATATTTGGAATCGGGAGTGTATGAAACGTAAAGATATGATAGAAAATTCATGTTTCTAAACATTTCGCGTTTATCGTGGAAACCATAAACAACTCTGGTTCTGGTGATAGGGTATTCTTCTAATAATACGCCTTTCAGGGCTAATGAATTCTTGGAAATACCTGGAAAGAGATGATCTTATGAAATAGAAACCATAAAAAAACACTCCGTGTAACTTGTAACACACATCGGAGCAACAATGACTAAATACTTTTAAAAAATACGCCATTTCCGAATTGGTTAATACGAAAAATTGTGTTTGGTGCTCAATATACCTAAGCTTAAAGTGATATTCCATGAAGAATTGCGAAAGCTTCGTTCCAATCAGTCCAGCCGTTTTCGAGATATGGTATCCCTTCCGGTTTTCAAAATGGCGACTGAAATAACTGCCACCTAGAATTTATTTCTATAAATGTTATGTATCATTATAAGCCTTCTGAATATGTAGTTATTGTAGTAAGAGGTCATTAAAATCTAGATCTTAATTTTCATGACGTCATTTCCGGTTTCGGTAATAGTACATCTCTACTTTAACTATTGATATTCCATATAGACGACCGTCTAAATCATTTGGCGCTAGTTTCATTCCGATCGGTTTAGCCGTTTTCGAGATATGACGTCACTTCCGGTTTCAAAATGGCGACTACCGGTTGGTTTTATAAAAAGGCACCTCAGACGCCAAAAGTGCACGTGGTAAAAATTTCAGATCGATCGGCTAAGCCGTTTAGGTTGTGGCGGTGATTGCGGTATTTCTATTAGGAATAGACATTCTCAGAGCTGGGTAGTAACTTAACGAAAGTATCGGGTTACTTTTTTGTTACTTTTAAAGTAGGTAAAGGTACATTTACAGTTCGGCGTTCGACGTTGGCCAATCAGGAGAGCGAACGCTCGAGCGCCAGAGCGCCCAGCGCAGGCACACTCGAGATAAACTTGGTTCATCTTTTCCGGCGTTGACCTTGAACGCCAGCGTTGGCTCCGCCTACTTTACCGAGTCACGGCCTTGTTTAGGACAATCCGAACATGCAGTATCTGAGTTTTGGCCGTGATATCTCAAATTCTCTCTCCCGCTATTTTGCTCGTCACGTTTGGTGGTTTGTTGTGTTCATTTTTCAACTTTCATTTCGCAATTTTATTTAATGGAAGGTGATAAAGTATCTACGTGTATATATGGCGGTGTATATCATACACCGCCATTTTTACAACCTTATCAGATGCACTCGCGACGCTTGCCCTTGAAGTTTCAATGCGGCAGTGTAAACGCCTAACGCCAGAGCGCTCGAGCGTCGAACTGTAAACGTACCTTAACGCGTTCCAGATAGAAGTAACTTAGTAACGTAGAAAGTTCCTATTTCTAGTGGAACTTTCACATTTATAAAAGTTCCTTTTGCAGTTACTTTAGAGCTGAATGTAGCACCTTCCCTCAACATTCAAAACTGCACCATTCCCGCCCTCAAATCTGTACCTGATCTTCTCTGATAAGGAATTTTAGGCCACCTGCACAAAACTTCCAATCATGCCGTTCATGCTTGGTGACAGTCAAAACAAGTGCGTCATCCGTTCGCCCTCTCACTTGCACTTGATCAACTCTGCCGTGGCATGGGGTAGGGGTTAGAATTAGATGCAAGTTATTCTTACTGGGAGGAGTTCCGTAGAAAATTTAGTTTTCCACAGAGAAAAATTACAGCCAGAATTTGTGTTTTTTAACACATTGGCTGCATTGCGGAAATAAAATGGTCAAGTAACTTTTAAAGGAACGTCCAGTTCCTCAGATTAGTTAAGGAACTTTAACTTTAACTAGTTTGTTTTTTTCGGAAAGTAACGTAATTTTAACGCGTTCCTATTTTTTTAGTAACTTAGCCAGCTCTGGACATTCTATGTTCTTAAAACCACTTCACGGTGAACTTTTACATGAGCATTTAATAGAGTTTTGGTGACAAAAGACTTGGGGCATTGCTCACACTCATAGGGCCGTTGGCCAGTATGATAACGCTTATGAACAGTGAGAGTTGAGTGTTGAGTGAATGATTTGCCACACTGATTGCATGAGTGAGGGCGTTCTCCAGTGTGGGAACGTTTATGTTGTTTGAAAAATTGAAATATTGTGGGGAACTGAAGCTTTTCCCACACACATCGCAGACAAAGGGTCGTTCACCTGTGTGCCTCCTACGGTGGATTTTAAGAGTCTCGTTACTAGAAACAGAAGTTCCGCAAATGTCACATATGAATTTCTTGATCTCTCCTGCATGGTACTTCCGATGGACTCGAAGGCTGTTACGGTGAACGAAAGCCAAGCCGCAAGTCTCACATTGGTACTGAAGTGTATCTTTGTAGCCAGGCTCGTGCTTTCGTTTATGGTAATCTAAATTATTCTTATAAGAGTATGATTTTCCGCAGGTCTGGCATTGAAATGGCTTAACTTCAGCATGAACAGCTTTGTGTTTGCGAAGCTCAGACATATGGTAAAAACCCTTGTTACAAACACTACACGTTACACTGCAGTCTTTTAAATGACGTTTTTGATGCAAAACCAGACGGAAGTTTGAGAATGTACTGTAGCCACAAATTGTGCAAACATGAGGCAAGCCATTATGTCTCATCACATGAATCTTCAGCTCTTGTGCACGTTTAAATCTACGCTCACACAAGTTACAAGAAAATGGACGGACTTCACTGTGCGATACCATGTGGCACTTTAACAGCCAGCTAGAAGAGCACTGTTTTGAGCAAACATCACATATGAATTCATTTGAGCAGGTGTCACTCTGGTCTTTCCTATCAACAGTACTTGAATCTAATTGTGCATTTACTCTCAACGCTTTCCTGTGTTTGCCTTGCTTGGTTACTACCCTACATTTTTCATCTTTCCTTAATGTTTTGCCTTGATCTGTAAGTCTAACTTCAACTTTAGATTCAGAATTTTGAATACTTATTGCCGATGTTACTGCACTTCCTAGATATGTAGCAGATTCCTTTTTGTTAACAAAATGTTCTGACTTATTAAAATCTTGGGAACATCCAGTTAAATAAATAGCACTGAGATCTTCATTGAACCTGGAAAGAAGAGGAATTTCAGAAAATGCTACATGAACTAACTGTGCTGAACAAACCTGGTGTAAGTGCTAAAACTATGATTATGAATTTTCTAACTACAACTTAAGCCTATTCCACAGACTGGACTGCCATTCTAATAGGAGTGGAAAAAATAAATTTCAACAATGTTTGCCTATGGCCATTGACACAAAATATTGAGTAAAATAGTACACATAGTACAGCTACGTTCAATAGTTCCTACCGGTTTCTCATATACCAACATGGGTATTTGACTTCTTTTGACGCTGACCCTACATACATAGTGCATAATTGCAATGCTATCATTAGGAAAAAGTATGTTTCATGTGTATATATATGAATGTTTGTCTACATAAATAAGAAGAAATACAGTATTGGGTTCTATTAAGGCTCTACTAAATTTATGTAATGCCTACAGTTTGAAATGTATCCTAATTCAGACATTAGATTGTGCATTCACGTAATGCTTGATATTTTTAATAACATTGATTTTATATCTCAAAGGCTAGTTGTAAATTAAATAATTCAAAAACGCCTTGCTTGGTGAAGCTTTCGAGTAAGTGAGGAGCAGTGCTCCTGCTCCTTAGTCCTTACTCTAAGGTGAAGCATTGAAAAAGGTAATTAATTGCCTTAGCCCACTTCTTTTCTCTTTGTTCTCTTATTTAATTTCTGGTCTAGACTTTTCAATACTAGTACCATTATTTTATACAGGATGTGCCAAGTATTTTTGTTATTTTTGAAATAAAGTTTAGACTTAAACCACTTTTGTGATTACCACTTTTCAGTGCTGATTTTTTGTTGAAGAGACTTGGCTTATATTTATACACTTACCTATATCTTTTTATGGGAATTTGTCTACGGAAAATATTAGAAGCACGAGCTTACAACTTACACTCTCTTGGCTAAATATCTTCATTTAGTAAATAATCTTCTATCAAGTATTAAAGGCCATTAATAATTTATTTATTTTTCTTACAACTTACAACTTACACTCTCTTGGCTAAATATCTTCATTTAGTTAATCTTCTATCAAGTATTAAAGGCCATTAATAATTTATTTATTTTTCTAATTATCAAGAGTATTGGTAATCAACTTCATATCAACTTCTTTGTGTAGCATAGAATCCAATAAAACTGATCATTGAAGCCAGGATCACATGTAGACTGTAGTTCAACTTCTTGTGAAAGGTGGCTAAGCTATTTATTTGTAGTTTGTAAACACTTATAGTGTACGTAGGTACCCTACAAACACTGGGAGGTCCCTGGACGCGTCCTAGGCCGTCCCAGATGGGCGTACGGGCCTGCCCAGGGACCTCCCGTCTTATGGGTGATTAGCATGGAGTGAGACTCCCGGGGCCTGCCACTGGGAATAAGCCCGGGCGGCGGCCTGGGCCGTCCCATGACGCCCGCGCGGGAGGTATGGGCCGTCCCTGGACCCTCCCGGGCGGCCCGCGCGGGAGGCATAGGCCGGCCCTGGCCCCCGCGCGGGAGCAGCTGCTCGCTCTGTAGCCCCCTCCCCCTACGCACATTCCATAACGGTCACGTGCTAGCTTGCTAGGTACACTCTCATTCAAAATGCAGTACCTACAAAACGTGCCTCTGATCCAGACACGTGCATATAGGCACTAATTTTGAATGCGAATGTACCTGGAAAAAATACGTTTCATTAAGACATAATTAATTGCAAACGTGAGTGACACGAGAAACGGGATTTTTTCACAATTTCGGAGAGTGGGCGTTGCCATACGAAAAAAATAATCCAGGTATTTTCTTCCTGGGTCAATGTATTAGTTCACAGTTCACGGAATATTTCACAACAGTTGTAATTTGTTATGTCAACTAGAAGAACAGTAGGTACCTACTCAAACACATTAGAAATGCATTTAAATGGTCAAATATTAATAAAAAAAAAATAGCCGGTATATTATAAAGTTAATCAGTGGTTATTGGAAGTTATTTTATCTCGCCATGTTTCCCTATTGTTTGAAAGCTGTTCCACTGACCTGACACATTACCTAAGGTAGGTACCTCCTACTGTTTTTATTTTTAACGCATTTTTATTTGGAGGAAATATTTTGGGATCATTTGAAATCCTCAACTTGACTGTCACATAATGGGGAAGTCTCGTGAAATTCAGATTTCAGAATAATATACCATTATTTTATGAAAGTTGATTATGTTGCTGAACACAGATGTGATTTTATTTTTGCTGTGGGATGAATAGTTTTCAAGGAATGAATTAACAAAGTTTGATTACTTTTAACAGGAAAATTTACAGAAAATTGACAGATGATCCACAATGGTAACACATTAGTGTAAGTGGATTCTTGTAATACGTCGTTTTTCCCGCCAAAAGTCCCATTATAATTGAATTTCATTTGCATGAATTAATTTTTAACATTTCGCGGGTGACAAATGTCAGTAATTATTTGCGTTGATATTTAAAAACTTACTGGAACAAAATTTCTAGAGACTTAAGTATTACAGGTACCTTATTCATAAAAAAATGAAGAAGGATAAAAAGATCCATAATTTTTGTTTATGAATCGGTTGTTGGATTTTGAAATTAGCAATTATTTTTTGATAATCTCTTACAGGACGATTGAATCGTTTCAATAATAATTTTTTCACGTACTATTCCCTACTTACTTAGGTACTATATTGTTTTGATAAATTACAAAAAATAAAATGCTACACATAGGAGATTCACTGCAATTGAATTTTAGGAATAATAAAGAGCAGGAAAACACACGAAAATTAAAAAAAAAACAGTTTCATATAATATAAACGTATATTATTGTAAAAGATTATACTACCACATCACTTAAAATTTTTAAATGTCCTTCAACCTTCACACGTCACATAGTATCAAAACATTCTGAGGTAGGTACTACCTGGCAGTGAGTCTGGCACGCTGTCTCTTTATCGACAAGACACAATTCGGATTTTACTTCACTCACGGATATGTTGGCACAATTTTTCATCTTCAGTTTTTCAAGAAAATGAATGCACTTGAATACGTATTTCTTTCATCTGAAAAAATAAAATTGCAAAGTATTTAGGTAATGTACCTTGTACTAATAATGTTCGCAAGATATTTGCAATTATTTATTATTGTAGGTACAGATTCTAACCTAAACAAGATTTATACAAGATCTTGAAAAGTTTAGCAAGATCATGCAGCGTATTGTTAGAAGTGTTTTTTATTTTTTGTGTAAATTTTTATTCGGTCAGACCAATGAAAGTCCAACATTTACAAGATCTTGTTATCAGTAAGATCTTGTTAATTTTGTCAATATTTAACACTATTATTATGCTATGCTCAAAAGAATTTGCCGATTTAATGGCCAGATACTGGATTCCATCCATAAATTATTAGCACACGGTCTTGTGGTGTCGAGGACTGACATCCGCAATCTATGTGGATGCAACTTCTTTTGAGCATGAGGCTGCCTAGCAAATAGTTTCTACCTACTACACAAGAACTATTTATGTAAATAACTGCAATAGCAGATAGCTGCAAATAACAGTCTTTACAAAAATTTTAAAAATTGAATTTTTGGCACAGAGTGATCCCTAAAAAAAAGAAAGATAGATTCAATGAAGAATTTGTAAATTGATAGGATAAACTTCTTGGCAATGAATAATACAAAAATCACTTTTGTGTTGTGTGACCTGCCACAATAATCACTTGAGGTAAAATTATTACCATTAGGTAGTACACTATTTATTTAAAACCCCAATAAAAATTTGAAACATTCTATATTGCATAAATGTGATTTATAGGTAAGGTTAGAGGAAATACTACACATATAAAATACTAAAATGTGGCTTACCATCAGAGAGTTCTGAATCATTACATCTGTAGGGTAGGTAACATTTAATCCATTAACTCGATGAAGTCCCAAGTCCTGTGCATCTTCAGAATTCTCGCTAATTTGCCAAGAAGTAAATTTACTTTTTAATTGAAGTAGGTAGGCAATTAAATCGACTCTAGAATAAGAGCAGGGCAAGTTCACGGTGAATCTGTAGAACCTACAAAAAGTAAGGTGAAAGTTAGCAACTCAAATTAATTTCCTCTCAGCCATTCCGTGTTACGGGTGTACGGTTGTAAGATGCTATGTTCAGCATCTTATTCATCAAAATAAAAATAGTTAGGATCATTGTGCAGCCTTCTAAATTTTTTATGTAATTTACATGGTTCGACACAAAATTTAAATTTAAATGCGGTCCCACAATTTTACTGATAACAAAATAACTATTCAAACTTAGCACAAAACTGATTACATATTTGGAATCAGCAAGAAAATACCATGAATATAATATAAAAACATGCTGATTTATTTACATTTAATAATTCAGCAGTCATATGTATTATGTGGCATATGTCTGCATTCGCATGGAATGGCTGCTCTCTTACCACCGGCGCGTTAGAGGAAATTCAAAAGTGCGGTTTATTTTTTTGTATGACAACATTCAATCTCAAAAATTTTACTACGTATTTGAATGAAGCGGGACCACCATTCAATGTATGTATCTACTACCTCCGACAAGAATGTAATTTCCATGCAACATAATTTTTACTTTCGGATCACAACAAAAATGTTTGTTATTGGCCTTGTAAGGTACCTACATAAACAAAAATAATTGCTGTATATCTAAAATCCTTGATAAAGTTAAATAATTAAATATAATGAAAATATTTACCACTCTGCTCGGTTCGGTTCTTAATGTTTCGGCTCGGTTTGACGATACAGCTTGGTTCGCTCGCAGGACGAATACGCGCTTTGTTTCTGGAGTTCAATATCTTAATAGCCTATTTTCTTCCAGAGTAGATTCACCTTTAACAAGTAACATTATTAAAACTGCAGTAGGTGCCTTGGTAGGTATGTGGGATGGTTATTGGTTAATGTAGGGTGAAAATATTCCCAAAATAGGCGGAGGTACGTACTAGGTACCTACAGGTAGGGTTCCTACTGACTACTACCACTGATATGTATAGACTACCACGCCAAGCAAACTGTTTACCTACTTTATTTATTTTATAAATACCTAAACTACCTAGTTACCTAGGTCCTACCTAGTTGGAAATTTTACTTTGCATAAATTGCTACATTTCAAAAATGTACATGTGAGGTTAATGTTTACTGAACATTGGTCACACTACCTATTGGTTTATTAGTATCCCCAGCATACAAAACTAAAGTAACAACGATTAATGCCTGGATACTTATGTAGTTGTGATGAAGACTCACCTTCAATGGGTTGTATGGCTCTGTGATGAAAATCCAAACAAAAGAGGCACAACAAAACTGTAATTATTTCACGATTTGCGTCACATTAAATGGTTTGAACTGAGACAAACTATTCAGCAGTGAACACGCATTCACGGACACAGATAATAATTGAAATCACATTCAAAATCACTCAAAAGGACGTAAACTACACACTCATGACACTCTGTAAAATATCAACAAACGTCAAACGCCGCGTTTGAAATGAAGAAGGGAGAACGGAAACAAGTTGATTCACGAAGATGGCCGACTGCCGAGTTCATAAAAGAAACTTTACTAATAACGTTTAAAATGGTATGAATGCTTTGCTTTGGAATTGTAAACATATTTATTCTTAAATCAATATATCCATGTGAAATGTAGATGTAATTATTATAGAAATGAAGTTATAAATATGAAAAAAATAAGTCATTAGAGCAGCTCAAATTCAAACAGTCGTAGCGCCCGCGCGGGCCGTCCCTAGCCATTCCCGGGCGGGACCAAGACGGGACATTTCTAGAAATTTTACAGCCAGATAAAACGGATCGGTTGGGCTCCGTTGGGCAGGCCCAGGGCATGCCCTAGTAGTTCCCGCCCGGGACGTCCCACTTGGGCGCTAGATGGGCAGAAGCCCGGGCCGCCCAGTGTTTGTAGGGTACACTCGACAATTCATAAAACGGTATTTGAAAGAAATGGATTGTCTGAAAAATATGTGATGGCATCATCTGATGAAGTCTATACTTACTTACTTATCATCTACATCTAGCAGGTGAGCTCTGATTTCATTGATAATAATAAGGATTGATTGTCAATGAACCTGACCAGCAGCCAATCTGTTTCATTCAAATACCGTTTTATGAATTGTTGAGTGTACATGTCATTAAAAAAATAAAAAAGGTATTGGTATTCCTTGAATAGTAAGTACCTACTTGCTTTAAGTTAAGATTCTAAAATCTTAAGTAAAATAATAATACAGGAGAGGAAAGAGAAAATATAGTGTGTTAATTTTTTCCATTTAAGATTTAATATTTCTGTAAACAGATCTCATACATGAAACTCAATTTAGGTTTACAATTGTTGTTGATGGTGAGCTGGGGCCGTATTCTAGAACTTTTAAATTTCAAATTCTGATGGAATCTGATTCGGTGCAATGTTAATCCTTATGGCCGTGACCGGATTCCAGCAGGAATGGAATTGGGAAAACGTTCTAGAATACGCCTCCTGGTCCGTCATGGGACTTGAGATGAGTTTTAAGAAGAGTATTTGAAACAAAGCCCTTGGAACACACTTGGCACTCGTAAGGTCTCTGACCAGAATGATATCGTTCATGTATTGTCAAGGAGGAGCGCTGAGTGAATGATTTGTTGCACTGACTACATGAGAAGGGTTTCTCGCCGGTGTGAGTTCGAACGTGAACTAACAAACTACCAGACTTAACAAACGCTTTGCCACAAACGTGACATACAAACGGCCGCTCCCCGCTATGAATTCGACGATGAGACTTCAATGAGTCCTTGTTTGACAATGATTTACCACAAATATCACAAATTATTTTGTTCTGCCCAAGGTGGGCACGGAGGTGGACTCTAAGCGAGCTTTTATATATGAAGTTCTTCCCACATGTTTGACATTGGTTACTACCACCCTTGGATACCGAGTTGTGAGTACGCTTATGATATAACAAGCTGTTACGCAAAGCATACGCTTTACTACAGACATTGCACTTGAAAGGGCGGTCACCAGTATGTATGTTTTGATGTTCTTGTAATTCGTAAAAAGAATGAAATCCCTTGGGACAGAGTGAACATTTAAACTTGGAATCTCCCAAGTGTGTATTCTGATGAGTTAATAAATTAGACTTCTGTATGAAAGATGCTTTACAATAGTGACAAACATGTTTTTTCTGTCCACTGTGAATCATCATATGGCGAGTTACTTCAAATGAACGTTTGAATGCTTTACTGCAAACATGGCAAATATATGGTCGCTCCTGACTATGCTTGATCATGTGACGCTTAAGTAGAACTTTTGACAAACACGAGTGACTACAAATTTCACAAAAAAAAGACTTCAGCGATCCAAGTTCCGATTTAAAAGAAGTTTTACTTCTTTTCTTTCCTCTTTTCAATCTGAAAATAAGAGGAACCTATCATGTAATATCAGAAAGAAGTATAAATCAGAACAGTAAAATGCTTGTTTGAACATTCATAGGAAAAGAGTAAGCATGTTTGATAAAATATCATAACAAATTCCCCTCCCTCATAAAACCATGGCCTATCCATTTCCCCATAAAAAAAACAGCAGTAAAAACTAAGTTTTAAATCTCCATTGGTTTGACACAACAGCAAACTTCAGGATGGTCCTAAAATGTATACTATCCAAAATATTGCATTCAACATCAGCAGAGCAGAGTTTCTGTTATTTCTATTGAAAACCGTATTCAATATTCTCATGGTGAACTCGTAAATGTGATTTGAGGAGAGTGTTCGAAACAAAAGCTCTTGTGCATGAAGAGCACTGGAAAGGTCTTTGTCCCAAGTGGTATCTAATGTGGAGAGTAAGTGTAGATCGTTGACTAAAACATCGACCACAATGATCACAGCAAAATGGTTTTTCTCCACTATGTATTCGAAAGTGAACACGCAAGTTTTCACGGCTGCGAAACCGTTTGCCACAATGCTCACAAACAAAGGGCAGTTCACCACTGTGAATACGATGATGGGACTTAAGAGATTCCTTACTCATTAAAACCTTCGAGCAAATATCACAAGTGAAACGATTCAGTCCTGTATGTGACAACATGTGCATGGAGAGACCCGATTTGACAGCAAATGTTTTGCCGCACTTATCACATTGATTCTTTCGTTCCATTACAAAATCTGGGCTATGTGTGTTTAAATGCTTCTGAAAACTTATTTTTTTACTGTAGACTTTTCCACAGAACTGGCATATATGCTGGTTTCCACTGTGATGTGTATTATTGTGAACTTGTAGCTCTACATTGGTATGAAAACCTTTGTCACAACTCAAACATTTCAACTTATACGCCCCCAAGTGGCGGTTTCGATGAACTTGCAACTGTGAGGATTGAACAAACTTGTTCCCACACAACTCGCAGATATAGTTTCGTTCTCTAGTGTGAATCTTCGTGTGTGTTTTTAATTCGTAAGACCTTTTAAAATCCTTATTGCATACATCACAGGTAAAGGGGCGACAATTACTGTGCGTAACTTTATGGCGCTGGAGAATGGAATTTGTTTGATACTCTTTGTTGCAAATGTCACACCTATAAGGCTGATATTTTGCCGTTTCTTTACGTTTATCAGAAATAGGCGCAAGTGATGTTGGTCCGCCAGATTTATTCTTGACCAATAACAAATAGTGAGTATTGTCTCCACTTTTGCTAGGTATAATTTTTCCACATGGTTCTGCTTTTTCCGTCTTGGTATTTGCTTTGCCCAGGATTTGAATGCTGCAATCAAGAAAATATCTTGTGAATGTCCAGGATGACTGATGGATGATGAGTTATTCACGCTGTCAACCCTTCTTTGCACTACTAAAAATTGGGATTAAAAATATTCCACTGAAGCCCTAAGAAATCATTTGATAGTTATGTAATACTTAATAGAAATTATAGCCCATACATAGAGCCAGTTTTAAATGGTGATGCGCGAATTCGCGAATTGTTCTGATTGCACTATTTTCTTCTACTAAAATCCATTTCATTGTGTATAGATCCCAAATCTACCATTTTTACATCGCGAAAAAAAACGAAATCCAACCCTGATCGCGATATTCAACATTTTCCGCGAAATGACCACGAAATAAAGGTTTTCTATTAAAATTACTGCTTTTATCCCCCTAACAGGTCACACAACAACAAACGAAACCAGTTTCTTTCCATGTGCTACTCACTCAACCCCCTCCCCCTCGCCAGACACTTTGCTACCCACCCTCAAAGTGAACCAGACCAGTCTAACCAGTTGATGATGCCTCCAGGCTGCTTTGTTTTGCGCCCCCATCTGTTCAAGGTCAACCGGTTTTCCCAACCCCCCTTCCACCCTCAACCAGTCGCAACTATTCATCAATAGTCTACTTACACAGAAGGATATTTTGGAACAATTACTGCACTGAAAATTGTTGGAATGGGAAAGAAAATATCTTGTCAAACTATACATTTTGCGTCATGAAATTTTAAATATTATGTATCAGCTATACAGAGAAAATGTGGGTTGGGGAAAAGACAGTGCAGAGCATTAAAGACGCCATTCTAGACAAGCCTATTTCAGTGCTAATAGTGCATGACCAACCCATTCCAATCCCTCCTCCAAAAAGGCATACATGTTTTTCATCAAATTATGGTTTCTGGAGGCTATTACAATGTGTTTTATAACCAATTTAATATCACCACAAATCGCGAAATCCCTCTTCCAGAAAAAACACAAAAAACGAAATTGATGATTTTAAAAACGAATTTTAAGAAATAAAATCACCATTTAAAACTGGCTCTACCCATACAGTACCTATAGGACTACTTACTCCCATTAAAAACTCCCAAGAAAAATGGAACACAAGGCCTTCCAGAAAAAATCCAAACATTCTGCACCAAAAGCAGTGGACAAGAATGTCTATACTGTGTAGTAACTAAGTAGTACTTGTGTCAGATAAGTTCTGCATTAAAAATTGTTGTGGTGATTCCACACTAGTTATGTTAGGCAGTGTTTTCACTCTTATTTATCACAGCTAGGATCTACATGTTTGGTCATATGCGCCTTTAGCACTGTTTTTGACACAAAACCCTTGCCACAGCAGTCACATTGAAAAGGTCTCTGACCAGAGTGGTTACGTTTATGAAGTATTAAAGTTGATTGCTGGGTAAAGGACTTGTTGCACGTGTCACATGAGAATGGCTTCACGCCCGTGTGGATTCGTAAGTGGACTCGAAGATTCTGACCAAGTCGGAATGGCTTGCCACAAACATCGCAAATGTACGGCCGTTCACCAGTGTGTATTGATTCATGTAACTTGAGAGATTCTTTGCTTGATACATTTTTCCCACATATGCTACACGTAAAACACATTTCCGTTTTCTTATTTCGCAGTTTTTTAACATGGACAAAGTTTGGATCATGAAGAAGAATGTGCTTTGAAAAGTTTTGTTTGTTGGCACATGCACGACCACACGTTTGGCAGACATAGTGATTCTGATTGTGTTGAGTATTTTTATGCGATTGCAATTCATCATTTGAATGAAACCCTTTCGTGCAAAGATTGCAAATAAACTTGTAGTCGTGAAGATGTCTTCTCCGATGAACTGTAAGATGATGCTTCTGAGTGAAAGCATAACCGCATAGTTCACATACAAAGCTTTTCTCCTTTGTGTGAATCTTCATATGAATGGATAACTCATATGTTCTCTTAAAACCTTTTTGACATATTGAACAAATGTATGGTCTAGCATTACTGTGAGTAACTTTGTGTCGCTCTAAACGAGAGTATGAAGTACACAATTTGTCACAGATATTGCATTGAAGAGGATCAATAACTTTCTGCTCTGCTAAATTTGTATCCGGCTGGTGAACTACAACTATGAACTGCCTATCTACGTCGGTAGTTTGAGAGAGGGGAAACCGCAAATTTTCAGAACCTGGTAGTGCATGTAAAGTAATGTTGTCACTGGCTGGTATTTCTTTACCAGTGTAATCCTCTATATTAGCTGATGTAGTATATGTTAATTTACTGTTATCAGCCGATACTAACTTTCCGATTGAGGGTAAGGCACTTTTAACTGGTACATTAATATTAGCACTGTGAGACACAGAACTGGTCGTTGTCGTAAATATCAAATCATCGACTTCAGCCATCGAATAACTGTTGCTAGTGATAACAGAACAGTTGTATCCTATGGTAATCAAGCTAGGATTGAGCTCACTAGACTCCTCGACATGTGAAATATTGTGCTCAATGTTTGAATCACTGTTATTGCTATTAAAGTTCTCAGTAACAGAATGTTCTATAAGACTGTTGATCTCCGAAGTAATCAAATTGCTCTGGGAAAAGTCTGCAGCACTGGCTAAGTTATGGTTATTGTTAGGAAAGGTCTGGAAATCATGAACGCTGCAATGTTCAAACTCAGCAGAAGAAAAAAGTTGTTTCTTATAATTGATCCGGATATTTTTTGACTGATTACGTTTTCCAAACCTGGAAAGAAAACGAAGATACTGTCAATATATTGGATAGGTACCGAAATGAAATGCTATTTTTTTTAAAGTAGGGGTGTGCAAATAGATATTTCACTTATTTTTATTACTTATTAATTCTTTATTCAAAGCCAAATATCCATGCCAATACATAAGAAAATGCAGTTAATCTAGTGGAGCGGTCGCTCCACCCAGCCAATTCGTACTGTACACTCAGTACTCACACTCACTCAACATACCGTTACTGCCTAATAAACTGAGAAGCAGACCAACCACTTTTACTGTAAGCAATAACATGGTATTTTCGGCCTACTGGATCTTAAAATTGGAAAATTTCACATGTTGCGAAATATCTTAATTTCGAGCTATGGGCCACCCTACCACTTGTACCAAATTTGGGAAGAATAGGCTATGCCGTTTGCGAGCTATAGGGCCGTGAAAAATGTGAAATTACATCGCTTTCTGATTCCGATTGATAATATTATGAAACGCTGTTGACAGCGCCACAGCCTAAACGGCTGAACCGATCGATCTGAAATTTTTACCACACTTTTACCACATTTTTACACTTTTGGCGTCTGATGATACTTTGCACTCACAATTTTTTTGTGCCGCTATTTTGAAACCTGAAGTAACATCATATCTTAAAAACGGATTGACCGATCAGAATGAAACTAGAGCCAAATGATTCAGATGGTCATCTATATGGAATATTAATAGTTGAAGTAAAATTGTACTTTTACGGCAACCGGAAATGACCGGTCATAAAAATGAAAAATCAGACTATAATCACCGCTTACTACAATAACTACATATTCAGAAGGCTTATAATGATATAACATTTAAAGAAATGAATTCTAGGTGGCAGTAATTTCAGACACCATTTTGAAAACCAGAAGGGATAGCATATCTCGAAAACGGCTGGACCAATTGGAACGATGCTTTTGCAATTCTTCATGGACTATCACTTTAAGCTTATATTTAGAACCAAACACAATTTTTCTTAGTTACCAATTCGGAAATGGCGTATTTTTTTAAAGGAATTAGTAATTGTTGCTCCGAGATGTGTTACAACTACAAGTTGTGTAAATAAACTAAAAAAATTATTGACATCCCCATAAAAACACTCCGTCTAAAAATACCAACAAATCAAAAAAAAAGGACTGAAAAGTAGTGATATCAAAAAATGGGCCAAGTCATAACTTAATTTAAAAAACCAAAATATACTTGGCGCATCGTGTATATAAATAGTATAGAAGTATGCCAAAAATCATATGCCTAAATATAATATAATATACCTATAATGCCCTTAAAAACGATGCGCCAAGTATATTTTGGTTTTTAAAATGAAGTTATGACTTGGCTCATTTTTTGATATCACTACTTTTCAGTGCTGCATTTTTAATATTTCTTATATTTTTTTATAGTTAAAGAGACTTGGCTGGTATTTTTACATGGAGTGTTTTTTATGGGGATTGCAATTACTGGGAAGTATGTATGTGTCCCCCAGGATATTCCTTGCGCTTTGTTTTGTATTACTCTACAAAACCCAATTATCACAGGCGTAATATCCAGCCAACTGAAGGATAACCGACTGATCTTCAAGGGAAGAATCACCAAATTTTACAGATTGGGCTCGTGTCATTGAAGCTAGACAATATGTTTAATAAAAACACTACTCTTGGAACTACACCAGTACCAACTCGAGAAAATTGTCAAACAATTCAAAACTTGACAAAATTATTCGAGGATCTTTCTACCCCCATCGTCAGGTGTGCACCGAGTTGTTATTATTAAATCATTATACCTAGTACATTTATCTTTGATTATTTAAAGGACCAGTGAACCCAAAAATCAAAATTTTACTAATTCTGTCATGTTCGGGGATTTAAGTACATTGACGCAATGTTGAAACATCCAGTCTAGCGCGTATGATCTTGAAATAATACATACATTAATGACCTTGCAACAAGTGGCGAGTCAGTATTACAGTATTAAAGTTCGTTCACGTTTAGAATATCAAGGCCGTGGACTACTGTAGTCAAGTGAACGTATACCTAAACATGTAAATATCAATATAATAATCAAAAAATGTGTATAATAGACTGTAGATAAAAAGTAATCAATTTTATTGAATTTTTATAATATTTACTACTATTAAAAATGGTGTATTTGACATAATTTATACAATTTCAATTATATAAAGAAGAAAGTCTTGCCATTGACAGGGCAGTGTTCAAGTGAACGACCAATGAACGACGTGAACGACGAAACGTCAGAAATATTCTTAACGTGAACGAACTTTACATGGATTTTCAAATTCAAATATTCGGTGTGAGCAAACTAAGTGCAACCCAGGATTAACCCTGCATTCATGAGGTCCCATTTTTTCCCACCATTACGGAGGCGGGGTGTAAGAAACCCCAAAAGTAAAATTGCTTTTGTAACATGCTGGAATCAAATCCTGTATTTTGGTTTTTACAGAAGTGAAGGTTACTAGTATTACTATGTATTTAGTGAAAAATTTAAAAATTTAAAAAAATATTTAATATTTTTAGTGGTATAAGAACAAATAACCGGCTTTTTTGCTGTAAAAAGTAGACTTTAGATTTTTATTTTTTTGTCCTCATATGTAATTGGATATCAACAAAGTGTATGTATTTCATACTTTTATATTTGTGTATATATATAATAATATATATATCATGTATATATTTATTTATATAAATTAACAAATTTTTGAATAAAATTTTGCAACAAAAAAATATTTTGTGATGCCACATTTACAAAACTAAATTTAACTAGTTTGATCTGGTGATGTTAGTGACCTCTAGATAGTACAACTTGAAGGTACTGAGGAAGCCGAGTTGATAATGCAGCCGAGCGATAAATACCGGGACAAATTAAAACCCTGGGGTGTAACACACCCCACATTGGTAACTAGTGGTAACGCGCTAGTGTCGCGGGCATAAATCCAATATAGCAGGTTCTAGTGTGGTTGACGCTGGAATGTCCATATAGCGCCGTGTAAATGTTTCCTGTTTTAACGAAGTTTAGATAAATTATATGTTGTATGTTTTGATGTGTCTTGTAAATATATATTGAAATACAATATTTCAGAGGTCTTTAACGTTAGTGTATAAAGTGCATACCATTTTTTCAACACTTTTGACATAGTATGACTTTTACATAAAGTCAATAGATTACTAATCGAAATGTACGAAAATGTACGTTGCTTTGTTTATAATATGATGCGATTTTATAATCTCAGTACTTGTACAACCTTTCCTCTCAAAATCCGTACAAAATAAATAAGATAATCACACTTTTCCTACCCCCTAGAGCAATGGGCTTTACGCATGAGCAGGTGCCTACTAATTAGAGCATATTATTGGTGATTATTTACACAATACTCATGTTCATGGGACGAGGCCTATGAAATATTGTTCTAAAAGCTTTGATATTTAATTATTAATGTTAGTTTTACAAACACAATCAGAGTGAATGTGGAAATACATTAAATCAAGTGCGTTGCCACGGACTTTTCAAGCTATGTCATAAAGACAATTTTAAACATTATTTTCTTCAACTCTATGCAAAGGGGGTAACATTTTGACGCAATTAATTGTATTCTAATTTATTATAATCATTATAGTGAATGAAAAGAATGAGCTTTGTATTTGTAGTTAAATTCAATCCAACATCTTATGAATGTCCACAAAGCATCAATTAACACACTAAAATGGCCATATTGAAAACCTTCACCGCACACAAAGGGTTCCGCCAGAATCCGCTAGGTGGCAGACTCTTCGGTGGTAAAAGCGAATACAGATGAATTTATGATCGAAATGAGATCCCTTTTGAAAGTATTTAAACACACTTTATGACCATCAATGACACAATGTTTGTATTTTAAATGTACACTCAATGAATCGAAAAATAGCACACAAAGTTATTCTTTTCAAACACAATTTTCAAGTTTATAAATATTTTTTTTCTAATTTTCTGCTCATCACAAATCAAATATTAATGGCCAATACTGGTAGTGATTAGTGTCAGGTAGGATTAGAAAAAATATGGTGTCCAGGTTAACAGGGGCTTTACAGACATGCTATAGTGATAAAGTTGTTGAGAATTACAGTTGAACTTAGGTCTAAACTCTCGACAGAATGCGCTTATCGTCAGTTGTTCTGTTATTGCTCTTTGATGATCGTTTGTCACTTTTTGAAAAATGTTTCCTTCTAAAACTTTCGGGCGGAATTAAAAATCAGCAAATATTTAACAATTTTAGCAAAATATAACAGCTCATAACTTCTGGGACATAAACTTTTTCAAAAATTGGCAAACGATCTTCAAAGAGCAATTTATTTTAAACAACTTTGTGGCTTTAACATATTATTGTCTATCTTCAATGACACGTCACAAATTCCGGACACCGCCCGAGGACAAACCAGTCACGTGGTCCTTGGCCTTAAAAGGTTTCTCATTCATCACTTAAATGTAGTTTTTCTGGACCACTCTGTATAATTTTAATTATTATTGGCACCTTGTGAAAGGTACTGGAACATGACAAAAATTACTGTATTTTGTTTATACTTTATAGTTTATACCTAGTATTACATTTTAGACATAAATTGAACACACTTCAATGCTAGCATTCCTAAAAAGTAAATTACAGTAGGTAGGTATGTACTATGTAGTATTATATCAAAAATGCAGTCTTAAATTATGTCATGATTTTACATACTAAACCACAATGTAACAATTATCATAAGTAATTAGGAATAATTAGTTACCTACATGGAACAATATAGTAATGGATATAATAAAAAATCAGCCTTTTCCATTGTTGAAAATCCAACTATCAATATGAACTTTATCAAATCAATCAAATTATAAACAAATATTTTTACCTCCAAATTTGAAACTATACGTGTCTTACACTTCTTGGCAAGACACTTGATAATGTTGAAAGAACATGTAGACTAGAGTTTTAAGTTTGCTCAAGTTTTACAACGTCACGAAGGAGAGAGCATAGGTACTTTTGTAAATTAAATTTTTGTGAAGTTACTTCAGAGCAATAATTACCTTATTACTTCTAAAAATGAATAATGAGAAGAGATGTGCAGGGTGAAAAATATATGGCTGAGCCGAGCTCAAACCCATGTTCTCTCGCATGCCGGGGTCTCACGAAGAATTACCTACAGAAATGATTTAACTGGTGCAGCTAGCTGATTATATAAATTCTATTCCATATAATTCATATAATTCATATTCATATTATTTTCAAAATTTTATAATACGGATGCATGGGTTTTCTGATGAGAAACCAAGAGAGCTCGCGATGCAAAACCACATGAACAAAGCTGACAAACGAATTGCACACCGTTGTGAGACCGCCTATGAACAATCAGTGAGGATTGCTGAGTAAACGTCTTCCCACACTGACTGCAAGAATAGGGCCGTTCCCCCGTGTGCGTTCGTTGATGAATCTTGAGATATTTCTTTGATATGAATGCCTTACAACATACGCTGCACACATTGGGCTTCTCGCCCGTATGAGTCCGCACATGGATCAACAAATAGTCCTTGCTCGAGACGGACTTGCCACATATCTCACATACACATTGACTCTCTCCTGTGTGCGACTTCTTGTGAGACATCAACACCTGTTTGCGAGAGTATTTTTTATGGCACACATCGCATTCATGAGTTTTTTCAGGGGCTTTGTAGTCGGGATCATGCTTCTTCTTGTGAACGGTCAGTCGATACCGATAGCGGAAAGCCAAGCCACAGATGTCGCACTGAAAAGGTTTTTCACCAGTATGCCCATTCTTGTGCTCTTGCAGCTCAGTGTTGGTATAAAAACCCTTCCCACATATCGTGCACTTTAGCTTGTACTCATTGAGGTGGCGCTTGCGATGATTCACCAGGTTGGTCCGTTGGATGCAGCTGTACCCGCAGATATCGCAAACGTGGTTCTTCTCACCAGTATGAATCTTTCTGTGATCTTTCAGTTCAAACGCCCGCTTGAAGCGCCGACTGCATGTGTTACATGGAAATGGTCTCTTTTCACTATGGATTACCATATGGACAGTAAGGGCACCTTTTGAAACGAAGGATTCATTACAAACCGAGCACGCAAAGGGACGTTCCCCAGTGTGTATACGCCGATGGATCAACATTTTGCACCTAGTAAACACTTTGCCACAAAACTCGCATTTGTTATCTATATTGTTGGAAGCTATAGTTTTGTTTTTTTTGGATCTCTTAACCCTCTGAAGACTAGGCTTGGCAGATCTGCACTTTGATTTCTCAACTGTGGACCTACTTTTACTGTTCTTAACTGCATATCTGTAAAGAAGAGACACTGGATGAATCCCCTGCTTGCAAAACATTCAAAGTCCACAGAACTGGGGCCGCAAAAAAAAATGGAAAAGCCTCACAGGTAATCGCGAATTACAGAACCGAGTCATTAGCTGAACTATAGGTAAAATTACAAAAAGCATTTCTTAGTATACCTACACCAAAAAATAATGTCGCATGTCACTTCTGACATTTTCAAGGGGCTTTATATTTAATATTTTAAGGGGTTCATCCATCTCAGTAGATATATGAACATAATAATTTATTTCTGTTTCTAGTATCAAATAAAAGTTCCCATGTTTTGACCTGGCTTAATTTGTCTTTTCTTCTCAAGAATGGATTTATTTTGTAGACCAATTACCTATTTTAGCATTTTAATTTGTATTTTTGATAACACTTCCATCAAAATGTTCATCTTGACCACATACAAGTTTTTGATTTTTGAAATTTAAACTAGAACCGTTTGACCGATCAACTTAAAATTTTGTATTGACATTGGGACCAACATTATCTGTATTTTTGACAATTTTCAGACTAATCTGTATTTAAACTTTAAATCCAAAAGTTATTGACATTTTACGGACATTTTGCGTGTTGGCTCTGCAAAATCTGGTATAACATTTATTTTTATTAGAATTGAAACAAATAATATAAAAAAGAGTGCGGTTATGCTATGAGTATAACTAAATGTCTGATGAATGTTTTCTCCAAGTATTGTGTCATTCAGATACTGATAAACAGATCTGTCTATTCTGAAATAAATGATCAAAGAAATAACCTAAATGAGGTTAACCAGTTTTGTTTTTTTTTTGATCGAGCTGAAATTTTGCACACATGTTGGAACATTTTTGGGCGTTGCAGACCCTATTTTTTTAAATCCTTTGATTTGATCAAATTTTAAAAAAATTATCTTTTGATTGTTTGGTCCGATCAATGTGAAATTTTGACAAGTCATTGCGACCAACAAGTTCATTAATGATTGAAACATAAAGTTTCAAATATTTGCCGCCTTCCATGACAACAGCCAGAAAGAGAACTTCACTTATTATAGACAAATTCTCCATCAGAGAAAATGTCTCTTGATATTTTATTTTTTTTAAACTCCGAAAATTCTCTATCAGAGAAAGATGGAGAAAAATCTCAGAAAAATTCAGAAATTTCTCTGAAAAAAATCTAAGAAATTTACAACACTAGCTACCACAAATGTGGCACACAAGCAGTTTATGGCCAGAATGTATCATTAAAAGACATTGCTGAGATTCCTTACTCTGTAACTCTTTGTTACTTCAGAAACCTTCTGATCACTAAATCCTCTTGGAATGGAGATAACATATCAATTTCTAGTAGAAAACTCATAAACATTTAAAACATTTGCTTCTGCAGAGTACAGAGTACTTCAACATACCTGGTCATTAATGTGACTTTTAAGATGAGTTTCAAAAGTTTCCTTGTAGGTATCTAACTAAATCTTATGCCACATCACAGGAGTATTGTATCACTTTGACATGCATTGACATGCATCTTGAGATGATAGCGTGTTAAAAATTTCTTGCTATAAGTTGCACATTTAAATTTGTGTTCTTTGTGGATTTTCATGATAATAGTTTGAAAGAAGTAGAGAAGGTTTCGTAACATTCAATAGGTACATTTGTAGAAAGCATCTTCGGATTGAAGGGAACTCTAGAGATATTGAGTCACTGCGGGTGAGGATAGTTTGACCATATGTAGGTACTTATCAAAGTAATAAGATAGTATCAACAAGACAAACACATGGAATAAAGAGAATAAGCCCACAGATCTAAAAGAAAATAAATAATTCCAAATAATGGAAGCCAGATAAATATTGCTCATGGATGGGAAGAAATCCTTAATGGAACCAGTACAGAACGGAAGAGCTTAAATATTAGGTATACTACCTATCGTTTGACAAGATAAATTCTTCTGGTTTTGTCAATTAATTGAAGAAATATGTCAGTTAGAGATACTTTACCTTGCTGATAAATCCAATGATCATGTGCTTTCCCCTGTCCGTATGGAAAAAATCTTCCAGCAGTATGAATAGTTGCATCCCTCCCGTGATAACATTTTTCACAAAATTAAATTGTTTCTATTCAATGCACTTAATTTACGAATGTCAATTAGGTAAGCTCACTTAACATTTTCCGTTCCTGTAATTTGGTTACAAAGCTAGAGGTACACTCGAACAAATAATAAACAGTATTCCAAAGAAAAGGATTGGCTGATAAAGGTTTGATGGCATCATCCTATGAAGTCTGTGCTAATGCGTCATTTAACTCTAGTAGGTGAGCTCTGATTTCATTGATAATAATACCTAACAAGGATGGATTGTCAAGGAACCTGACCAGAAGCCAATCCGTTTTGTTTAAATTAGTATAGGTACCGTTTTTTAGTTGGTTTGAGTGTATCCTACCCTCTAGGAGGAAAGGAAGAAGACTTTTTATTTGGCCAGTTAATGGTAAAATTTTATCAATTCTAAGTCATTCCACCTCATCAAACCACCTAACACCAGTGTCTTTTGCAAAAGATTCCAAATAAAGTACCTATGTAGGTACCTACAGCCCGATACCTACAGACGCAGTAAACCTACACTGCTCTACGATACAGTTAAGCAGTAAGATTTACATGTATTATTTATTACCTAGAGTTAAAGGTTACCATAAAATGTCGAGTTCCGTTTTGACAAGTCTCACCCTTTGTACAAATACAAAGTAACGTACAGCTTCTGCACTATTGTCAAGATTGCTTCAGACTTCAGGGAGTTCTTTTCAAGTTTCTTCGCTAATGCCACATTATAATTCTTCAAATATCCACAGACACCAAACGCAAAATGACAAAAACATCACCGATATTTTTATAATTTTTAACTTTAAGCCATCCGTTCACCGTTCTTTGGATAATTGGTAGGAAACAAATAAAAAATTGCTGAGGAACGGCTAATAAAATAACCTTGTGACATCAAGAGTGAAAATGTTAATTGTCCTACTTATCGCATGGATTGGCTCTAGTAATATGTGACTTGTCGTTTTAACAAGCTGGTTCAGACAAAAATATTACGTAAATTAGATCCAAGGTCAGCCAATTTTAGTTGACGTTTAGTTATACTTTCTAAGATGATGTTTCAAATTATTCTCTTTCATCAAATAGGTAGTAACTACCACGCTTCGCATACTTAAGTTGGGTTAGATGTATGTTGAATAAACTTTATTTTAACTTAGGGCCCCAGCCTAGTGGAACACAGTTTACTCTTACTCAATTCAAGAACTAGGTAAATATTTTACCTAGACATCAAATAGTTGACTTTTAGTTGACTTTTAGGTTCAAATAGGGAACATAACCTGCCCCTCAGGTAGGTACAAAGTCACTCTGTAGCTAACACGACCAGCATTTCATTTGCAACTAAAACATTTCCAAAATAGGCATAGGAAGTAGTACTACACCCTACTAAGTGGGCAGGTGTTTTAAGTTGGTTGTACTCAAATGTATTGGGCAGTTGATTGACATAATCTATCTCAAGATCAATTTACTTTCATGAATTGAATGACTACTAATGTTAACAACCAACATCCTATGTTGAGGGCAGTCTACTCAGTGATTAATTAACTCTCTTGCATGTTGTGGGTTTACTGCAATTAGTCTTAACCCTACAAGTGCCAAGGCTAAAAAGTGTATAGTGCCAGCCCTATTTAGCAGAAATGTGGACATAATTGGGAAAATTAATTTGAAGATGAAATAATTGATCAACAATATTGGGATTGGTTTTAAAAGTTTCAGAAGACTCCAAAGAATTATATGAGTGCATGACATTTTAGTTTTTTTCGAAATATCAATTGATTAAAAATATAATTAATCGTATAAAATTTAATTACAAATAAAAAGGTATTTTGCCAAATTATTTGCACAAAATAATCACTTATGACCAGGATCGTTTTTATCAAAATAAATGTAATTTACAATGCTGAGAAATACCAAAAAAATAATCAAACAATTATATGCAATAGAATAAAAGATACGTCGATTTTAGTAGTTGCGCATGCGCAATTGCACACATGGTAACAATAGGCGAGAATTCACCACCATCTTTATGAATCATGTTTCACGGCCTTCTAAAGTAATTTTACCGACTGATCCAGCTCAACAATTAATCCACTATTGATCAAATAAACAAATCCACCAATAAAATACACTGTGCGCCCTTAAATAAAATTTAGGGCCCCAATTTTACAAAGTGTCGAAAAAATCGACGTTGGCACTAGAAATACAGTTTCAAGTGTCGAAAAAATCGACGTTGGCACTTGGAGGGTTAATTACAAACAATTTGGTCTAAAAGTGTAATAGCACCAAAGATAAAGTTAAATTTAAAAATCCTATCGATGGATTAATCCCAA
This sequence comes from Leuctra nigra, assembly GCA_934045905.1. Taxonomy (NCBI): domain Eukaryota; kingdom Metazoa; phylum Arthropoda; class Insecta; order Plecoptera; family Leuctridae; genus Leuctra; species Leuctra nigra. The sequence goes on from OW203761.1 coordinate 8,061,558, forward strand.
CAAATTAACAATTCTAGGATATTGGAATCAAGTTACTCCTGATTGAGAAACTAAATTATGTAGCTTGCTCTATGTTCGGAAGAATAGACTGTTAAATGCTGGAACACCACATTATGCATGAAAGTTCACATTTAAGTTTTATTAGCAACCTGAGAATTCGTGACTTTCGACCAAGCATTACAGCCTTAAATGTAGTACCCATGCAATTTTTATTTCATTGTCATGGCTTTGCTGCATACACTGTACCAGTTTACTATTTACAAGGTAACATTGGCTTATAGTTGAAGTAATTAGCTCATTCAAAGGTGTCAAAACATTTCACGCCTGAATTGACAAAAAAAGTGTGTACCTACCTTCAAAGATTTTCATGGAATGGTCCACTAACTACTCTTTGTTCATGTTTCCCCCAGAATATTTACTGAAATATTTAAATGCCCAAGATGAAGGTAGATCGTCCCCCCCCCCCCCCCCCCAACATTGTGTTCGAAATGGGCTGCAGGCGACAGATAAGTATGTAGGTATATAAATGTTTATCTCTACGTACTACGTAGGTATAGGTATCTAGGCATGAGCAATATAGGTTCTACCTCCAAAAACGTTGGTGCCGATATGGCCTTCAGGCTTAGAAGCCAACAAGCATTGATTAACATGAAATGTTCTTAGATCTTAGAACAAAACAAAAAAACAAAAATATACACATTCAGAAACAACTGGAAAAGGATTGTGGTGGTCTTCCATCCCAAATTCTCAGGTGGCCATGGCTCAATAATAGTGCATCACTACTCACCCACTAGCTGCAGGGGTGGAGGAACTAGTAGAGGGGCCAGCAGTAGAAGTTTGTTGAGTACCCGAAGGACCTGCTTCGTCACACGCCAAGGAGACATTGACAAAAGTTGTTGGTTCCAGCTCTTCATCGTAAGCTTCATCAGATTCACCTTCTTCCTTTGTTGGTTCATCTCCATCATTGTCATCTTCTTCACTTTCTTCACTGTTTGAGCCCTCTTCATTGCTGTCATCTTCTTCCTCTTCTTCCTCATCTTCTTCTACTGCTGCAGCTGCTGTGACTCGGGAGACTTCCTCTGCTAACACAGCCTCAACACGACTCAAACTTTTTGACAGCTCAGAGCTTGGATCCAGATCTAATGCTTCTTCTTTCAAACTGACCTATAACATTCAAGTGTAGGGCAAAATTATTTCATGGCTTCCCAGATTATGTACAGTGTCTCAAATCTCATATGTTGGGAGAGGGTTTGTGATGATTTTTCCCTCACAAATTCAGACAATGGCCAAAATAGGAAAGTTGCATTTTATTATTAAACTAGAGGTACATTTCAAAATTTGTTGTTAGAAGAAGTCACTATTTTCACACTCAATGTGAGCTTGGAGGAGAAACTGTACAAGTCCAATTTTCTCAAAAACGGGCTTTTACCTTGTATGTAAATTTACAGAAAAAAATCTCTATTTAAGGTGAGAAAGTGTTAAGTCCTGGATGTGTTCACAAATACCTACCAACAATTCAATGTGTAGCTACATGATCAAGAATACATGAATACTGGTTAAATCACAGTCCTCTAAATAGTAATAAATACTGGTTGAGTCAGTCACAACATCCAACAGTAATGTTGAAAGTGCAGGTAAGTCCACATTTTGCTTGTAATTTAGTAAAGGAGAAATTTGGATGATCAATTAAACTCAAATAGGTACCTAGAACTAAATTATGCTCAAACTTCATTCCATACTAGGTAAGTACCTAGATAATGTTATTATAAAACAAACAAATAATTTAATAAATATTAAGCCAATATGAGTGTACTATCATATTTTTTAACTAGGTAGGTAGTTACTTCATAGGTATTTTAAAATCTCATTATCTCAATTTCACTTTTTTGGACTTTCACTTTGTCCTCAAGCCCACGAAATATTCATTCATAAATACTGTACCTTTAAATTCAGTGGACATTTTGGCGGGAAACGGTAGAGTAGAATGTAATTCAACAATGTGTTGTCATGGACGGTTACCCTAAAATATGACATCATTCGACAGGTAGGTATACACCTGCCGTATTCCCGCCAAAATGTCCACCGAATTTAAATTTCATATGAAAGAAAATGTATGATTTTGAATGTGAAGTGTCTTTTATTAAAGGTAATTTTCTGAAAAAGTGGCGGTTTATGTTCCATACCTACAAGTTGCATTAGGTACTCGAAAGGTAAACAAACCATGGACAAGTGCATAAAACCGGTGTTATAATACATGTCAGTCGTATTTATTTATGATAATAATATAGTGCTGCAGGTGTGTTACATATACTTGTTCATCAATCAATCATCTTAAAAACTACATTTATAAGGATTTTTATTTATTGAATAAATTAACCCTCCAAGTGCCACTGTCGATTTTTTCGACACTTCATAAATTTGGGGTATAAATTTAATTTAAGGGCACACGGAGTATTTTGTTGGTGGATTTGTGTATTTGATCAATAGGATTAATTGTTGAGCTGGATCAGTTGATAAATTTACTTTAGAAGGCCATGAAACAGGATTCATAAAGATGGCGGTGAAATCTCGCCTATTGTTACCATGTGTGTAATTAATTGCGCATGCGCATCAACTAAAATCGACGTATCTTTTATTCTATTGCAATTTGCAGATAATTGTTTGATTATTTTTTTGGTATTACTCAGCATTGTAAATAATATGTATTTTGATTAGCCCTGATGGGACGATTCCGATTCTTAGAGAATCAAAAGAATCGCGATTCCTTTACCTAATACTTTTAAAGCCATTTTCGCGATTCCGATTCTTAAATTTTCGCGCCAGTTTACTGATATTAACATTGCGGTGTGTCAGCTCTGCCATGCTAGTCTTTCCAGAGGTTAATGATATAACCTATAACCCTTTAATATCATAACCTATGATATTAATGATATAGTTTCTATTTTTCGACATTCCTCAATTCACCTTTATGCAGATGATGCTCTACTAATCTGTAGCAATGTCAAACCGCACATTGTACACGAATATCTTAAAATTGACTTGAATATTCTTGAATCTTGGCTTATTGCTAATAGACTCAAATTGAATGTTCCTAAAACGAAATGTATGGTTTTCTGTAACAACAAGATCAGAACTAAGTATAGTGATTTTCTTAAAGCCCAATTTGTGATTGATGATGAAATAGTTCTTAATGTACATGTGTTTAAATATCTTGGTGTTATGTTGGATGAAAATTTAACCCTCCAAAATCATGCTCATTATATTATAAGTAAATTAGCAAAGAAAGTTGGTCTGTTCCAAAGAAAATGTGGTAACCTGCCTATTATGAGTAAAATTCACATATGCCAAGCAATTATCACTCCTCATCTTGACTATTGCAGTTCCATTTTATTCTTGCTAAATCAAAACCACATAGCTAAATTGCAGAAATTACAAAATAAGATTATGAGGTCTATTCTCTGGGTAAATAGAGGAACCTCTATTAGTAAAATGTGTAGAGCATTATCTTGGACAACGGTCAAACAACGAATACTGATCAACACATTCACTTTTATATTCCGTCTGACAAAAGGTCTTGGCCCTAAATATTTGAGTGATAAACTAGTAAATAAAAATGTAACTAATTATCATATTACTCGCCAGTGTGATAGCTTATATGTAAAAAGAACAACTTCAGCCTTTGGCAATAACACTTTGTTTTCCAAGGGTGTCAATATGTTCAACAGACTACCGTTAAAAGTGAGAAATGCTGAGAGTATACGGAGTTTTAGACGAGAATGCCTTAAAGTAGTAAATGACCCATCTCGCTGGCGTGTTGACCCGCTAGCGGGTAATAATACTTTTTGGTATACAATGTAGTGTTAACCATTATTCGATACATGTAATATTGTATTTTAGCAATTCGGTACCATACGAAATATTTTATCTTTACCTACCTATCTTTATTTTATAGCAAATTGGTAAATTGGTGATAATGACTGAATAACTAATTAGCCACAATTCTTTTAACGATGTATTGAAGTGAAATAATATGTAAAATTTTATACTGTAATTCTCTTGTACAAACAATAGCTTGATAGCTAAAATAAAAATACTACTACTACTACTAGGTGAAGTGAGGGTGTTGGCGCGTCTTACACAACCTCAAATAATATGCTCAAACATTTAAAAACATTTCCATGCCACTGACATGGATCATGCTAGTAATGTCCAAGATATAAATGTTGATGATCCAGATAATTGTATTGAACTAGATACCGACAACGAATCTAGTACTCATTCTCAGGATCAGGCTTCTACGAGTGCACCAATTGACATTGCAAATAGGCCAGGATTAGCACCAATTTTTACTGGTTCTGCAAGTTCTAGTAAGTCAAGTCCTTTACAATAAAAGGAAAGAGATACCTACTAGTAATACAAATGTTTCCCAAGAAAATAAAACTTAAAAAGAGCAGTAATTTTAGTTAAATTTTTATTGTAGAATTGTCCCTAATCTCCTAGTAAAATACTACACCTTTTCCTGAAAAATTATTGCTTTAAAAATTAAAGAAAAACTTAAAAAGCAAAACCTAATTTAAAAAGAAATTAATTGTTCCTGTAAGAATATACAGTGTGGAATATAACTTGGTATTTGAGTTGTTAGTATTAATCAGTACTTATGTACTAGATAGTGAAAATTAAAAAAAAATTAATTATCAATTAATAAAGAATCGGAATCGGTCAAGAATCGGAATCGGAAGATTCGTTTCAAAGAATCGGAATCGTGATCGTGAAAAATTGGAATCGTCCCATCTCTAATAAAAATAATTATGGTCTGTAGTGATAAGGTATTTTGTGCAAATAATTTGGCAAAACCTTTTTTATTTGAAATAAAATTGTAAACAATAAATTATATTTTTTATTAATTGATATTTTGAAAAAAAATTAAAATGTCATGCACTAATGATTTTTTAGAGTGTTCTGAAACTTTTAAAATCGATCCCAATATTGTTGAACAATTATTTCATCTTCAAATTAATTTTCCCAATTATGTCCATATTTCTACTAATAGGGCTTTATTACCTAATACCTATACACTTTTTAGCCCTGGCACTTGTAGGGTTAACTCGAAAATGACACTTTTCCAGAAAATTACCCTTAAAAAGAAATTGCATCTAGGAATAGGATTCAGTTCGTTCTTTGTGTATCGCTTCTGGTTACAATGTATTAATTTAAAATTATCTACGTGGGTAGTATACTGACTTAAAACCTATGCAAATGAACAAAAGGTAGGTAGAGTAGCATAGATAGTACTAAAGTCAACCGCATCCAATCTGTGGACTGGGATTTTTTTGAAAAACAGGTATTCTACGAACCCCTTAGTGAGCTCAACCCAAGAGTAGGCTCGGCATATCAATGAATGGGGCATGGTGCGCACGCAGGTAAAGTAGGGGACGGGAAAGTAAAATTACCGTTTTCTAATCCACAGATCGGATGCGGATGACTTTACCTACCTACTTCATGACATTTCTAAATGACCTACCTGTTCCATTGGTATTGACAGTAGCCTCTTGCTGTCATTTTCATTAGTTGCACCATTTCTAAACCATTCCAAGAGCTGTTTTTCTGAATTTGCAGTAATGTTCCAAAATTGATATTGATTTTCAACTTTGTAGAAGCACCCATCACAAATATTTTGAGGAAGTTGATCATCTGGAGACACCTGTTGACAGGAGATGCACGTATTAATTTAAATATTTATAAAATATATGTGGAAGGTACCAGAGATGTATTAGGTATGCAAAATTTGTTAGTTACTGGTTAATTGCATGAAAAATGTGTAGGGGAGAAGGAGGCAGAGGTCGACAGAAACAATATGTTGACAGACAAGGTCAATTTAAGAGATACTGTGTTAGGCCTTGAAAGATTACATTTCGTTTTACAATGATATTATGCACCTAGCACACTGTAATTTACATTTTTAAAGGTATGAGAGTACAAAAGAATACCAAAGGATATTAATAGCTACTTAAATTAGTAATTTATTTAAAGACTGTAATGAGTTACATATAGTCAAAGTTTAAGAGTCTACGATATACTTGATGAAATCCATGTCTTATGAAGCACAAAAAGGCGGCCCCTACTTTTTTCTAAACGGCTTTACCGATTGTCTTCAAATTTTCACAGGCAATAGATAAAGAGTAGATCTGTGTCTCTAGTGGCCCCAAAGTTTAATTTTTTGTTTAGTTATTTCGGGGCAGAGGTGCCAAAAAGACTCAAATATTGCCCATGTTAGCACTTCCTCAAAACAAGAAAAAAACTTTTTTATTATTTTTTTCGATCACTAGAGACACAGATTTACTCTTTATCTCTATGCTGTTAAATTTTGAAAACAATCGGTCAAGCCGTGAAGAAAAAAGTAGGGGCCGCCTTTTTATGGTTTTTTGTGGTTTTCAATATTTGATTTAAAATAACTTACTTCACAGCAGTATATGCAACATGCAACACACGATTAAATGTCACAAATGTCATGTACAACCCAAAGCTAATGCATTTTCATGCATTTATAGGATTTTTTTTACATCGGAATCGAAATTTTCTGCGAGTCCTGTCGACTCTTAAATGTTTTGGAGTATAATTCAATACACACTTACTTTTCATAGGCATTTTTTTTCAAAAGTACAGAAATATATGATTTTTAATGCATTTTAAACTATTTTTTCTAGCTAGGCAGTATTGCACTCAATTTATCAACATTTAATCAATTACTTAAAATATTTTTAGCACAGTTTACATTGTTGATTTAAAAATTATGTCCGATTAATTAAATTTTATGTGCTATTATTTCTGAGTGATTTGATGACAATATAGGTGTATTTTGTACTGAAATACACTAGAAAGTGTGAATTGTAGATATGTACCATAATTTGCTCGAAAATTCCATAATTTTGATGTTTTGGTAAATAATTCTGGTCTATAAACCTGGCAACACTGTGAAAATAGTACATGACCAACTGAAGACAACATCAGCCTTTCAGCTTTTTGCTTTCAGTCTTTCCAATATTGTTCATGAATTCAACATTAATATTATGATTTTAATGCTTTAATATTTTAAGCAATTAATTATTTTATACCTATATATTAGTTCTTGAAATAACCTCAGCACCAGTTTTGTCGACATATTGAATGTGTACAATTTATTGTGAGGTTAAAAAAATAACCGTAGAATCACCTGACCTAACACATTCAATATGTCGACGAAACTGGTGCTGAGGTTATATTTCAAGAACTAATATAGGTATTATTAATTGTTTAAAATATTACTTATAAAGCAATAAAATCACATTTAATGTTGAATTCATGAACAATATTGGCTTACTAATTGCATTTTCTTAACCGACAGCTCTCTCAATGACAAAAGCAACCACTGCAAACTATGTAGTCTTCAGTTGGTCATGTACTATTTTCATAAGGAAGGCGTAGGGTGTGAACTAGCGCTCTTGGTCTGTGCCGAAACGTGGAACCTACGATCACCACACTTTACAGGGATCGGAAACTGTCTGCGTATAGTGACGTCACTCCCATAAGACCAATGCTAAATGATGGCGGCCCAGTGCTTGGGCCGCCGATTTGCACCTGATGACTTCCTGCACCCGTTTACTTCCGGCCGGTGACCCGCGAAATTTAAAAAAAGTACGATTTTGGAGTGTTTTAATTTGATTCACACAATTGCCGCCAGGTTCGAAAGAGCTTCTCAAACTTGCCGCTGCTAAAGATGATAGCGTATTGTCGAATATTTGAATTCTGTTCTGGCGGGAGATAAAGACATGTGAAACGAGATTGACATCACAGCCGCCTGTTCTATGATTGTTGTGTTCAAGGTGACCAAGCACATGGCCAGCTAGTCAGACAGTTTCCGATCCCTGTAAAGTGTGGTGATCGTAGGTGGAACTTTGATTTTCAGTTTGTGGACAGGCCGGGAAAGGTGTAGTAAAACGGAACTTATAAAAGAGGCCGTGATTTGCCCATATCTGCTAACTATAGAGTGCCTGTATAATATGATGTCACAGCTGACCAAAATATCACTGGTGCACAGATGATTTCAGTAGTATATACCTAAATAAAAATAAACAATATTTTCCTTGATTTATTTGATACAATTTCTGTATTTCTTTTTACCTGGTTAGGTAGCAGCACTTGTCTTGTGTAGGATAGACAAGGTGTATAGAAGTAATGTGTAGTGTTTTTGGGTTAGAGCAGCCTTCATTGACAATTTATGAACTTATTTCAGATATATCAAAACAATATAATACAAGTATTACCAGAGTAAAAGAAGTTCTCTGCTTTGAAATGTTCCCCACACACTAACATCATAGAATAATGAAGCTAACATGCACTTTGGAAACCCTCTTGCCAATCTTCAAAGCAGATTGCAGATAATTGTTTCTCCCGCACAGCGTCCTTCGGGAATAAATGAAAGGAGAGTCCATCTGCAGCTGTTGATACTTTGTTTGAACATTGAGGAACACTACAGTATCGATTTGAAAAATAGGTAAATTCACCGGTTGAATATCCATTGACAGATGAAAACAAATGAAAAACAAAAGATTTTTCACCTACATAGGTTAGTTGGCGAAGCAGCCTCCAGATGTCGACTCCTTTGATTTTAAACGCGAATAGAACCTACGATCACCACACTTTACAGGGATCGGAAACTGTCTGACCAGCTGGCCATGTGCTTGGTCACCTTGAACACAACAATCATAGAACAGGCGGCTGTGATGTCAATCTCGTTACACATGTCTTTATCTCCCGCCAGAACAGAATTCAAATATTCGACAATGCGCTATCATCACTAGCAGCGGCAAGTTTGAGAAGCTCTTTCAAACCTGGCGGCAATTGTGTGAATCAAATTAAAACACTCCAAAATCGTACTTTTTTTAAATTTCGCGGGTCACCGGCCGGAAGTAAACGGGTGCAGGAAGTCATCAGGTGCAAATCGGCGGACCAAGCACTGGGCCGCCATCATTTAGCATTGGTCTTATGGGAGTGACGTCACTATACGCAGACAGTTTCCGATCCCTGTAAAGTGTGGTGATCGTAGATAGAACTACCTAACTTACTGAAAAATGTCCTGTGATCCAGTGAAATAAACAAGATTGGGGTCTGTTACTTAGCAACCAAAGGGGTGATTCCTGTAGGCTACGCATTTTCACTCTCTTAAGTTACAGTACCTAGCAACCGGTGTTATGGACGTTAACATTGGAGTAAACACATTTTAAGCAAGATTCATGGACATCATTACTACATTCATACTAGTAGAGACGGTTGTCTCACTCCTATACCGATAACATTGACCGCAGTGAAGCCTTTTTAGACCCTGTGATTGGGGAAATCTGGTAGGACCCCGTGATTTGAGCGACGTCTATAGCATGAAGAGTGAACTACTTGATGACCAATCTCTGACGATGGCTCAACCGCTTATTCATAGTTTGCACTTGATGTGCCTGCTAGCACGTAGAATAGCTGTTTTTGGACAATATTTAATAGTTGTATAGTTTATTTTATAGTTTAATTGTAAATATCTGATATAAAACAAAAGAACATCGTGCATAGCATATAAATGCAACGACGGCTCAATCGGTAAATTTAGCAGTTAGCTCATATTTTTACCACTAGTGCTGATATATGCGCTAACGATGCCCGGATACCCCAATATTTCTCATGTCGAAAAGGCTTCACGGTCATTGGTGGAGTGAGAATAAGTGTAGGTATATCTATATATATCTCTCTGCCGTGTTTTAAGATAAGAGACTAAAAACGTAGGTACAGGAATGACACCCCGCAGGAGGCCAATTCTTGAGTTTTCATGTTTTGAAACCATGTGTGGTTTCATTGTTTAAAACGTAAAAAAGTTGACAACTATTGCTTAGCCTTCAACTTTTTTACGTTTTAAACAATGAAACCACACATGGTTTCAAAACATCAAAACTCAAGAATTGGCCTCCAGCACATTCCCTACACACTTGGCACAATTAAAATTGATCGCTCAACAAATCTGCCATGGTCGCACCATCAAATAACAAGCATTGATTGTTATGTAACATAACCGGCAGTCGTTCAAATTTGTTCATCGATCAATTTTAGGTCCTTAGTTGCGCCAAGTGTAGGTAGGTAGGTACCTACCTAGGCACCTAGAATAATAGTAGGTACCTAAACAGCGTAAAAAGTATAATATTTTACGAAGTCAACATGGCGGTAAGCATTCTCGAACTTGGGAAAGCTTACCTTAATCGGTAGACATACGGATATCTTGTGAAAAATACTACTAGGAGCACATTCTAAACCGTCAAATATTGGTACAGAAACTCTTTCATTAACAAGGCATAAACGGCATAAATGGGAATGACTTGGAGACGACATTATCTCCAATATTCCCAAAAATCGCGTTCCCGGTAAGAGATCTTGACGCCAAACAAACGCCTTGATTTGAGGTCGGACGGTACGGACGCCTGCCTGCGATGCCGCCAGCCGCGTTGCCGTAGCCAGTCGCCAAGTACGCCAACGCCGTCGGCGTCGCCACTCCGCCACGCCACACACCCTCTCACAACGCAGACGAGAGGAGTGAAAGGAAATGAAAACTTGAACTTCTTGAACTTCGTTGAATTTTGAAAAGCAAGAGAGAAGAGCGAGATCGTTGTTCAACCAAACTTTTGTGAAGAATGACCGCAAACATTTAATTAGCCAATCAGAGTTTAGAAGTTCTAACTCGTGAATGTATGTGCATGCGGATACATTTATGGAACGCTACTACCTGCAATGTTGCCAAACGTACTTAAAATGTCTAAAGAAATAAAACATGTACTATATAACAAGATACTACGTACAAATGTCACAAATAACGTAGAATTTAATTTAAATACACTGAAAATGATCGAACAATTTATTTCGTTCAATAGGTTCGGTAGTCAGAAAAGAAGTTGTCAGCCAAGTGCTTTTTATTGGCGCCAGTTTTGAGACCACAAACCACTAGCCCACTTTTCTGAGGTACCTACCAACATTGTATTGTATTGTATTTTATTATCATCCCGTGGACAAGTACATAATACATGTATGGGTATGTATGGGTATCGACATGATGCCTTCCATGTATTGTACAGTACCTAGACCCCATACATCAGTATATTAAACCCCATCGACATAAACTATACTATAAGATGTCACTAAGTTTAGTTACTACCTACCTATTATTTAAAGTATATTCAAGAGATAATCAATTCAACATAAATAATTATTGTTCCCTATTGTGTTCTACACAATTATGAATTAATAATTTTGATTTGTGTTATTTTGCTAAATTCCAATCAATGTATACATTTTCTGATGGAGGTGCCAGTCAAGTTTGGTGGAGGTGCCCTTCAAGAAGACTCACACTTGCAATTACTGTTTGACCATACTTACAAGCACTATAATATGTACAATATGCAAAGATCCCACTATAGAATTTCAGTTTTGTGCAGTCTAGCTCGCAAGGACAAGGGTAGCACATCAATGTAAAACAAGGTGCATAAAAGGAGCGTCACCGCATGTTTTTTTCTCTGTTTTTTTCCAGTAATGCCCAGGTCAAACTGTTTAACCAATCGATCTGAAATTTTGCACACATACTAATGTAATCTAATCGGTCTTGTGTATAATTTTTGAACAGGATTCTCTGATTTTTTAAATTTTAACTGGAATCGATTGACTCAACTTCAAATTTTGCGTGGTCATCAGGACCAACATTTTCAGTGTTTTTGTCAATTTTTAGACGAATCGTCCTTATTTTGAAAAGTTATTGACTTATACAGACATTTCATGTCTGTTTATAAATTGGTCAGATTTCTTGAAGGAAATTTCAGATATTTTATCACTGCTACCTACCTACTTCGACACATTTCGTTTTGAATTTGCATGCAATACAAGGCTCGCTTATCAACGCGTTTCACAGAGCGGTTTCCTCGTCATCATTGATTGAGTGAATCCGGAATCGTATTTGGTTAGTGAGTAGTAAACTTCTGCCATGCTCAAGAACAGCTAACAAATATTTTAGAAATAATTTTAACAAAGTTATGTTCATTTTATTTTTCAATGATGACAATAGGGCACTGGCCAAACTTTCCCCCGCTTGCATCGCGCTAGCATCGAGACAGGTCAAAACCAAGGACCATCAAAACTACAACGCGCGTAACATTTTTGACAGGCATAAGAAGATGTACTTACTGTTTAGATATATCCATTTTTAACTCTAGTATTATAACATGTTTGAAAATTAGAAGATATTGCAATGTCTAAATCAAAATCCATGTAATAAAGAGACGACACCCCCTCAGTTGTTTCATTGTTTCCATTTGCCGTGAGTCTTCAAGAGAGCCTTGGAAACAAAAACAAAATACTGACAGCTGTCAATACACGATCAAAGTATCATTATTACACTACAATATCTAATAATTGTCCACTATTTCGGTAAATAACCAATCAACATCAAATTTTAATTCTTATTCTCAATTCTTATGAAAATAAGGTCTGTGTAGCAAGAAATACTTTGATTTAAAAGTGACCTCCCTCGACGCTAGCGCCAAAAGTGACTGACCTGGCGTCCTATCTTTGCATCGTCCTATTAGGTCAAAATCAGGCTGGAAATGTGGAAATGATGACCATTGTCCATTTATCTTTGGTCTAGTTTTGAACATATCACCTGAACACCATGTATGATATGACTATCATGGTTCTCTTCAAGAGGTTTTGTTAAAAATACTTAGGTGTAGGTACTAACTACTGATTAATGAGCTAATACTTTAGAGAATTGTTGATTTGTTTTATTGAGGTTCGTTCTACTGCAGGTAAAAGTAACGGCGTAACTGAAGATAATCACTTTTGTTTTCTATATTATTACATGTGAACACATTGCTATAGCTTCAAGTATGAGCACACACAAATATAAAACCACCTAATATGTGGGTAGTAATCTATACATACAGTCCTGACATGACAAGCAATACATTAATTATAATTGACCATTTACATGTATTATTTACGAAGGCAGCTATCTACTATAATATGTCGAGCTAACATTCACAAAGAAATAACAGGCACTGCAAAATAAAAATTATATCTAGTATTCACATAGTAATCTATGCAGACCAGTTTTTTAATCCTTGGTGGTGGGTATGTTTGTAGTAAATGTTATTTTCGGTGACAGGCTGTTTTGATCCCCGTTTAGCATGGACCGAGATAGATAAAAGCGGTTTCAACTCAGCCTGTCACTGACTACATATAGATAGAGGCAGTGCCGCAACTAGGGGTGTGCGGGCGGTGTGGCAGCACAGGGCGCGCCAAAAAGCAAAGTAATTGTTTTACATGAAAGCAAACAGACCAATATTTTTAAGAGACTGAAACAATGTATTTTTATTCTTCTTAATTATTAACAGAATATTTCAATTTCTTTTAGTATTAGATGATCATATTTGAAGTATTGCCTGTCGAAGCTCTGCCTACTTCAAACGGGGATTTGCAAACAAAGGACCTATTAAAAAGGCAATGTTTCTACTATAAATGACCCAAATTCTTTAATTCAATTTTAATGTGATGAAAATCCAAAATGCACCCTGCAGGGTTTGATGGGGGGGGGGGGGGGGGGGGGATATTTTTCCTAATCTACCCTTACAGTCAAATGGATCTAGTGTAATTTACTCTGATATCATCTACTGTCGGGGGGCAGGGAGGCGTAAGTACAGACTTACACCATGGACCGAAATTCCTAGTTTCGCGCTGGATTTGGCGGGAAAACCGTCTGTCCAAATAACTAATTTAAAACAATAAAGAGCATTTGATACAAAATATCAAATGGCACAAAGTAGATATTGTGGAGGGGACCCTTACCCAATATGCCTTTGAACAATGTTTTGAAGCAGAATTTCAATATTCTTCTTTAGCCACGGGCTTTATGCTGAATACTTGCATTTAAAAGGACAATTCTGGTGAAATGTTATTATGCTGCACATGCCATGATGCCATGTTTTAATATGTTACAAGCTATTTTAATCAAGGTATACATAGGCCGATTAATATGAAATGATCTGGAAGGCCACCGAACATACATTTTGTTATTCGGCACTAAAAGTTGCAAAACACCACCTAGCGAAAAAAATTAACATCTCCCCACCGAGTGAGCCTTCAGTACGCATGCGAACAAGTCACTTCCATGTCAATCGTAAAATGAATTCAGTAAAAGCTATAACTTTAAAAGCTATATTACATCGCGAAATAACAGAAATTGATGAATCAGAATACCTTAGGTAGTGTCAAAATCAAATACAATTTGACGGATTGCAATTTTTTTTTATCACGGCCTTCTGAACGAGGCAACTGACACATATTTCTTGGTACCTCGTTTAAAACATTGCAATCTGTCAAATGCTGCTTTTGATAAATAGACTTCTCGATTTCTCAAGAATTTGAATGAATGTGTTCTGTAATAAAATATGCCGATGAATTTGATTGTTGACACTGAGGTAAGCATCAATTTCTGTTTTTTTATAATTATAACTTTTACTAAACTTGCAACGATTGACTAAGCAACCCTCGAAAAATCCACTAGCAAGCTCGCAAATTGCGAGTGAAAATGCCTTGCTTGCGAGTAGAAAATTACATAAATTCACCATTAAAATACATGAAGAATGTTAACAATCGGAGATAATAAAGTATAAACTTATCATAATATCAATGCCTCCTGGAATATGATTAGATATTTTTGTTCAACACCTGTCAGATGTCACCACCCACCCACTTAAGTTGATGCAACAAGCCACGATTACGAACGGAATTCGGAAAATTCCCGAGTCTAGCCGAAGTGAAGGGTGCAATTAGTGGTGCAATCACACGCTTTGACATGTCTGGACTTGATTCTTCTGTGTGTTCACAACATTGCGTTCTTTGTGAATTTTTTCGAGACATTGTCTCCTCTGATGTAAGGAGTTTTATTAGTTGAAGACATTGTGTCCGCGTCGATCCGCGCCGCGTGTGATTTTACTTTAGTTTTTTTTCCGTGACATTGTCTCCTCTGATGTTAGGAGTTTTGAAGATATTGTGCCAGATTGCGATTTACAGTGTTTTCAAAGATGAAGCAGACCAATATGTTTGCATTTTTTTTTAAAGGTAGTAATTCCGATACAAGTGCTCCGCCCACTCAGAGCTCGCAACATGTGGGAGGACATAAGCGAAAGCATCAAGTGGCTGATTTATAGAGGCATTCAAATACTATCACCACCCCCCCCCCCCCCACACTTCCTTGGCATCTAGTGGTGTCATGATATAATTCAGTGTATAGTAGTAGCGAGTGATAATAGCCATTTGCGAGTGGGAGAGGTAGAGAATTTTCGAGGGTTGCATGTAAGTGACATGCAACATTCATGCGTACAGATGGCTCACTCGGTGGGGAGATGTAAATTTTTTCGCTAGGTAGTGTTTTACAACTTTTAGTGCCGAATAACAAAATGTATGTTCGATGGCTTTCCAGATCATTTTATATTAATCACAGCAAGAATATTGAAAATACAAGGAAAAACGCTCGGTGTAATGTGTTGATGAGCAAGCACCGATAATATGCGCAACATCTCTAACCAAAATTTTGGAACACAAAAAAACATATATCCATATTAAATTGAAAAATGATCCACTCATTCACATAAAAGGACCTGTTTATCATTGAAACTGAGAATATC
Source organism: Leuctra nigra (assembly GCA_934045905.1). Taxonomy (NCBI): domain Eukaryota; kingdom Metazoa; phylum Arthropoda; class Insecta; order Plecoptera; family Leuctridae; genus Leuctra; species Leuctra nigra. The sequence goes on from OW203761.1 coordinate 8,077,295, forward strand.
CATCTATACACTCTGGTTACTTAAAAGAAAATAATATCCAAATTGCTTTGGAATACACATTTATTTCGATATAATCACAATTCTGACACCTCTACTTCAAAGAGTTGAAAATGTCAAAAAGCGCTCACTTTCTTGACCGATTTGGCAGAAAATTTGTAAAATAAGAGAAAATGGTTGCTTTAATATATAGATATGCAAAATTTTAAGTTGATCTGGGGGCTTATTCTTGAAAAAGTTATCACGTCATAACTCCAAGTTATGATGTCATAAGGAAGTTTGTCCTATCTCTCACCATGTTAATATTATGACTTTCTTATGAGTCATTACTTATGACGTGATAACTATTTCAAGAATAACTATCCTGATCATTTTAATTGTTCAACCAATCAGGAGAAATTTTTTTTAATTTTAACCAGTAATAAGATTTATCTGAAATTTATATCCCTGAAACTATATGGTCAAACGGTGTGAGCTACATACCATTTTCAATTTTCAACCAATACGAGGACAGCGCTCAAAACCAATAGCAGACTACGTTAGAATGATATTAGTATGTGTGAAAAATTTCAGCTCGATCGGAAAAACAATGTGACCTGTAGCATAGGGGGAAAAAAGCAAAAAAAAATTTATATAAAAGTTATAATTTTTTTTTTTATAAAAGTTAGACACTAAAATCTAATTTATTTTCCTAGGCCTCCTGTGTTATTATTTCCTCATATTCTGAAAGTGTATAAAATTGAAAACTCAATATAAGTTGAGAGCTGAAGTTACAGAATATTTAATGGATCTTTCATATTTCAATATCCTAAGTAAGTAGGTAGTTAAAATGTTGGAAAAATAAATAATTATGTATTGTTAATTTCAATAAAAACTATTTCCTATTCGGGCAACCCGCCTTCAAATTTTATGACTACACCCCATATCTTTCGTAATGTAGGGCTTAGCAGTATATTCAAGAAAATGAGGAACACGACTGACCTCTGGTGGATTCTGTGGTACTAGATCTAGGGGCGGATATCAGGGGCACATTTGTATAAAAATATCTGCTTTAGTGGTTTGTTATGGCTAAAAAAGTAAACTTGTAACTAAATTTACATTTCGATTCAATTGTTTCTCCTCTTTCACTTCACTTGGAAGCACAAACTGTCAAAATAAAGAAATGCATCTATAAGTTTCCTTGCCAGAGGCGCCATCATGTATCACTTATTTGCGTGACCTAGTGATCACAAATCATCCGAGTTAATAGGCGATCGATAGGCATATCAGGACAGGGCCAAGTTAATACAGTGTATCGAATCAGTAGTAATCTCTTGTGGTGAAATAGTAAATTAATTAATTACATGCCCGAGGTAAATTATATCAGTAATTTAGTTACAGTATATTAAGTCATATTCCAGGGTTATAAAAGGGCCGATATTACCAACCGAGAGTAAAGGCGGCTTAACTAAAATTGGATGAAATTACACTGTTTAAATCATTGTGAAGATTCTGTGTGGCTGTGTGCGACGCAGATTCACTCCATAATCAATTTAATCCACCAGAACTCTTTAGTTGGTTATACTGGCTCTAGAAGCTAATTAAGCAGTTTATTAATGCAAACAACTCTAGATGGAGAACACACAAGTTTCATATTTTCTGGAAGGTCCTAATGTTATACAGAAACTAGTATCTGTTACATTTAGATAGTATGCTGTTTCTTTGGCTGATGTTTCATTTTTGTGATGTTGGTCCAGACGAGAGACATTGTTAAAACATTTGATTGTCATCATAGCCTTTTTAACTTTCGCAGACAATTAGGTCTGCAATGAAGCTCGAGAAGCACGAACCACAGAAAACAGCATCACTTTCATCTGCCCAATGTTTGCAGATACTCAGACAACTGAAGAACCTTCTTAGGTACCTACCTATCTCAGGGTACCTATTCTATATCTTTTGTTGATCTCGTTTTGAAATAATTAATTTCACTGCCATTAAGAAGCATTACGCCGAAATGGATTTGTTTGAAACAAGATCAAGAAATACATAGAATAGGCACCCAGAGCTCATGAGTGACTTATAGAAATCGACCTACATACCTAAGTATGTACCTACGTCTTTTTATGCTAGTATATGATGTTAACAGGGACATTTCAGAGCTCCTATCATTTAATATCCAATTTGGCTTTGACTTCGGTGGTTGAATAGCATTGTTCTGCCAGTCCCACTAAGATATTTGTATAGGTTAATCAGACTTGCTCTGCCCACAAAAGAAGTAGGTACCTAGCTGTGTTTTGTCATTCTGTTAAGTGGCTTATATCAGAGCTTGATCTCAATACTACAGCGGTGTGCTACAATAAAATCACCACAAAGGAGAAAATGTGAAACCAGTTTCAGTCATTGTTGTGTACCTACTATCTTGTACACACTTTAACAGATATATAAAAAAATCACATAGTACCTAACAGAAACTGGTTTTGTTATTAGTAGTCAGCATTAATGTGTAATCCAAGTTCTTGCATCTACATGCAGCAAATAGGTATGTTCGTTGAGCTTGCTCGGAACTATTCTGAACCCAAGTTGCTTCAACTTGCACCAGCCCTATACTTCCTGTAGGCAGATGAGCACAATCATATGTTCCAAGCTGCTTGGAGCAGTTCCGAGCAGCCCGCCAAACAAACCTAGTGTGATGTAACAAATAACTGAATTCGTAACAGCTGTACCAATCATAAACTTGTAAAGGAGTTACAGAATAGACAACTATGCCTATTTATTAAACTATACGATATGCTTTGTTGCACTGAAAAAATCATTCCTCAGTTGCAAAGAATTTAGAAACCAGATTCGTCAAGATTAATTTCATAATTGCACTAAGAGTTAATTTCTTCATCATATTGAATAGGTAGTATATAAAACCCAGTGAATATGAGTAACAGGTTAGCAGTTAAATAAGAAATTTAATTAATAGTAGGTACCTACTTAATAGTTATATGTATGAAAAACTTGGACAATATAAATATATATAAATTATACATTTTACAGGGAATGAAAACAAATATTAAAGAAATTAAAAACGAGTATTCAATTTTAGATTCTTCCCATGAATCATACACTAACGTTGACTATTTATCAACACCACTAATTTGGCTGCATTTTTTAACACTTACTTAAAAAATGTATAATTCCATAGCAATATCTCTCATAGCATCATAATAAAATGTGATGTATGTAATTGATACCTAGCACAAGGCAGAGGTTAAAATTTGTCATTGAATAACTAGTAACCGCTAAATGCTATTTTCTAAGAAATCAAGCCTAATTATGATGTTTTTTTCTATGCGACATCATCGTAGACCGAGAAACAAATGCTTTACCGCAGATATCGCATGGATATGGTCGTTCGCCGGTGTGCAGCCTCTTGTGTATCGTCAGCGGTGAGAACTGGGTAAAGCTCTGCCCGCAGATGTCGCATCTATAAGGCCGCTCTCCCGTGTGACTCCTGCGATGACAGCGTAACGCGTCTCTCCGCGCAAACGCCTTCCCACACCATTCACACACGAAGCTCTTCTCCCCGGTATGCATGGTAGAGTGGATACGGAGATCAACTCGAGTCAAGAAACCTAAAAAATTAATTGTTGTGTTAAAACAATACCCGGGTATGCTATGGCGTTTTCGGCTGGCCGCACTGGATTTGCACTCGGTTTGAAAATTAGAAATTTGTTTTGTATGGTGACGTCACTTCAGTGCAAACCCAGTGCAGCCAGTCGAAAACGCCATTAGTTGCACAAGATTTTGGATCCATTTTGTTAATTAATATGACATTCAACATGCCAATGACAAATTTCTCCATGAAAATGGAGATTGAGATTAGGGCAGAATCCCATAATATTTAGAATTTTAGAATTAACTTTCTCTCATTAGTGCATTTAGCCACAAACCAACCATGGTAATCATGGAGAACATTTAGCAAAAATTCAAACAAATTTACATGGAAATGTTATGAGAAATCTGATGTCAAACTACATTGAATAATTGCGATTTAATGAACAGTTAATAAATAACTTTTTAGATGTAATTTTAACCAGCAAAAAAAATGAATAGAATCTTATGATGGAGTTGAAGACAGCAAAAGCCCGAAGTATTTTTAAGGGTAATTAGTACCCATAAAAAAACACTCCGTGTAAAAATACCAGCCAAGTCTCTTCAACTATAAAAAAAATAGAATAAATCTAAAAATTCAGCACTGAAAAGTAGTGATATCAAAAAATGAGCCAAGTCAAAACTTAATTTTAAAAACCAAAATATACTTGGCGCATCGTGTATATAAATAGTATAGACGCATATGCCAAAAATCAAATGTACCTACCTAATTATATATAATATACCTATAATGCCCTTAAAAACGATGCGCCAAGTATATTTTGGTTTTTAAAATTAAGTTTTGACTTGGCTCATTTTTTGATATCACTACTTTTCAGTGCTGAATTTTTAGATTTATTCTATTTTTTTTATAGTTGAAGAGACTTGGCTGGTATTTTTACACGGAGTGTTTTTTTATGGGGATATCACTTATTTTTTTAGTTTATTTACACAACTTGTAACAAACATCGGAGCAACAATGACTAAATACTTTTAAAAAATACGCCATTTCCGAATTGGTTAATACGAAAAATTGTGTTTGGTGCTCAATATACCTAAGCTTAAAGTGATATTCCATGAAGAATTGCGAAAGCTTCGTTCCAATCAGTCCAGCCGTTTTCGAGATATGGTATCACTTCCGGTTTTCAAAATGGCGACTGAAATAACTGCCACCTAGAATTTATTTCTATAAATGTTATGTATCATTATAAGCCTTCTGAATATGTAGTTATTGTAGTAAGAGGTCATTAAAATCTAGATCTTCATTTTCATGACGTCATTTCCGGTTTCGGTAATAGTACATCTCTACTTTAACTACTGATATTCCATATAGACGACCGTCTGAATCATTTGGCGCTAGTTTCATTCCGATCGGTTTAGCCGTTTTCGAGATATGACGTCACTTCCGGTTTCAAAATGGCGACTACCGGTTGGTTTTATAAAAAGGCACCTCAGACGCCAAAAGTGCACATGTGGTAAAAATTTCAGATCGATCGGCTAAGCCGTTTAGGCTGTGGCGGTGATAGCGGTGTTTCCTGATATCATCTGAATCATCATCTAAAGATCAAAGTGGTGTAATTTCACTGTTTTCTCGGCCCTCTAGCTCGCAAATGGTATAGCCTATAGGCAGCGTGTTTAGACAACAGATGGCACTGTAAAAAGTACAGACAGAGCCACCTAATCTGTGGGAAGGAAGCTTACCTTTTGGCAAGGCGTCCAAGTCGCTGCAGTTATATGTTATGTTGCTGCACATATTACGCATTATCAATTCTTAAAATTTACACATGTTTATCTAATGTTTATTCGCCTACAAAATATTAATAATAAAGTGTTCACAATTTCACTGAATCTGATCACAATATTAATTTGCGCGACTAAGTTCTGATTCCGAAATAATTTGAGTACATTTGTTGACATCTGATCGGTTGCTAGGTCACGGCCAATGAGAAATAAAACAGTTGACGATCTTCCCACAAAAGTTGCTAATTTCTCTCACTCGTGGCGAACTCTCGGTGCCTATTGTTCCCAAATTTGGTATATGTGGTGGGGTGGGCCATAGCTCAAAATTAAGATATTTTACAACAATGTGAGATTTTCCAATTTTATGATCCAGTAGGCCGAAAATGCCATGTTGTTGCTTACAGTAAAAGTAGTTGGTCTGGCTCCTCATTTTATTAGGCATTTACGGTATGTTGAGTGAGTGTGAGTGTACAGTACGACTTGGCTGGGTGGAGCGACCGCTCCACTAGATTTGGTGAAAGATTGGTCCAATATTTATGTCATAGGAAAACGCTCAGTGTAACGCTTTATGAGTGAGCACCGATTTAATCAACATCTCCAGCCAAACACGATACTTGATTGGTATGACAGGATAAAATTTTCTTTGCAACTTTCCAATTTCTATGCACTATAGTTTTGGAAGGGGCTTGTTCACGCAAAGCTCAGCATAGACGGCGCCACTATGCTTCCTGATATCACTGCCTTCTTGAAATATATGGTTGCTATTGCAACGGATTGACGTTTTGTTTATTGCCATGAATTTTATATCAAGTGACAAAAAAGAAGATTAAGAAAGTAACCAGACTTGGGTAAATTACTTTTAAAAAGTAATGAAATTACGTTACAAATTACATGGGTTAAAATGTAGTAAAATTACTTTACCGTTACAATTATTAAGAAGTAATGAAATTACTTTACATTTCATGAACAATAGTAACGAAATTACTTCGAAATTTTCCGTGATTTCCGAAATGTACACAAAACAAAATAAGAAAAATGGCGCCTATCCTACAACCAGCATCCAAAGAGATTCTCGTGTCATTTTAGTGAATATATCCATTTGACATTATTTTACAAGGCGATTCTAGGTGTTTATGAATAAAAAATCGTCCAAAAGATAAAGGTAAATCAATTCAGGCTTAAATTCATCTTACTCATCGTGAATTTAGTTCCACAACTTGCAAAAGATGTACGAAAACAACAGTGGAGGCGCGACAATTTGTAACGCGTTACTAACCTCAAATTACATGGAAAAAAGTAATGAAATTACTCGGACGTTACTTCAAAAATTTTGTAATGAAATTACTGGCTCGTTACCCAAAAAAGTAATTTCGTTACAGTAATGCGTTACTTTCGTTACGTTACTACCCAAGACTGAAAGTAACACATAGCATAAAATGTAAGTAATTGGAACTAGTTTAACATAAAAGGCAAACAAATTTCATTTTACTCTTCCCGAGTACAACTGTATTTTTAGATTCCCGATAACTAGAGGCACTTGAAAATAGTGTTCATGAAATCGCGAAAATTTATAAAGTAGTTTTTTCCATCATTTCTGGGCAAAGTTGTGCATACTGATAACAAATATGCAAGATTTTTTTTTTTCATTTTTTTTCATTTCACCACTATTTGAACAAATTGGTTAAAACGCGAAATTGGCACCGAAATCCAGTGGTTATAATAATAAAAAAACACTTTATTTGAAAGAAAAACCTAATAGTATAAACTTATTTTAAATAAGTGTGAAGATTGTTTTGAGCTATGTCATTGTATTAAACCAACTTCCCCCCCCCCCCCCCCCCCCCCCCCCCCGCCACTCCTAGCCAGCTTTTGGAACAAGAACGTCAGGAAGAAAATGGCATTAATTTTTAAAAATGTGATCTCAATACCTATGGATTGAGAACCTCTAGAACAGGATATAATATCAGTGTCAATGATAGTTTTCATCAAAATTTGGGAGTATGTGTAAATTTTAACAAAATTAAATTAAATTAACACCGAAATTTGACTTAATGCACCTTTTAAACCCAATATTAGCATCCAGTAATCACCGACATTCTGATTTTCAAAACACCATTTTCAAGTGCCCCTACCGATAACCTTCTTTATTGTAAAGTTACAGCTGTTATGGTGGAACAAGATTTTTGTGTTTGGCGATTTTGTGATAATGTGTGAAATTGATCAAAAAGATGTCTCTTTAGAGGGTCTCTTAACTTTTGGGGGTATTGGGGTAATTGGGGTACTCCGGTATGACACGTTCCAAAGAGTTTTCCTCGTCATTTTGCTATTTCAAGAAGTTGCTGACAAACCAAAGCTCGGTGTCTTCTTTTCTCGGTCAAAAGTTTCGGAACAAACATTTCAGCCACTCATCTCATCTGCAACTTTCAGTTAAAATTTGTTGACGTGGTAATTCACGAACTTCTTGAAATGGCAAATGACGAGGAAAGCTTTTTTAAACGTGCCATTACCGGAGAAGAGACGTCCCCCAAACCCCAAAAACTGAAGAGACCCTCTTTTTGATAAATTTCACAAATTATCACAAAAACGCCAAACACAAAAATCTTGTTTCACAATAACAGCTGTAACTTTACAATAAAGAAGGTTATCGAAAATCTGAAAAACAGTTGTGGTCAGGAAGAGTCATGCTAAACAATGCTGCCAACCGCACTGCTCTCCTACAGAGGAGAGCCAAGCAATTCATACAGTCCACGTATTTTTTGAACAGACCTCGTACATGTCTATGCTCCGATACATTTGTGTTAAAAAAAAATTGCATAAAAAGTGTTAAAATCGCATAAAAATTCACCAAATTGATGCGTGAAATTCAAAAATTTCCGGGGCTGTGCGTCCCGGACCCGCATTTTGCTGGGGAGCCTTCCCCCCAGCCCCCCATTGTCTTCGTAGACATTAGTATGTCCAGCTCAAGTTAATTTACAATATTATTCCCCCCCCTTGCAAATTTAGTTCCTACGCGCCTGAACTGACAGACAATCAAACACAACAATGTTAGTAAAAAAAATACAAAGGTATGGTGGAGGTGTGGTAGGATTACCTATATGATGGTGTAAGTAAAACCAATTTGTTTTTGTTTTTTGTTTTACCTTTGCCACAGACTTCACACATGAAAGGCTTTTCACCAGTATGTATACGGAGATGAGTTGTCAGATAAGATTTACTGACAAACATCTTCTGACACACAGTACAAGGATACTGTTTATTGTCGGTCCCGCTGTGCACCCGCTGATGAGATTTCTACGAAATATAAAACAAGAATTAATCTCACTCTCTTCGATCTCGTACAACAGCAACATGTCTAGGAAGGGACAAACTCTGAAATTATTTAGATTTAATCATAATTAGGTACCTTTAAACCATTGGTAATGAATCTCCTATCACATGTCTCGCAAGCATATGGCTTCACTCCTAGGTGCCGGTTATTGTGATCAAGCAGGCTTTGTTTAGTCTTGAAATTTCGGCCACAAGTTGTGCAGGGGTATGGCTTTAAATCACTGTGGACTCGCTGATGTACAATTAAATACGATTTGCACTGAAAACCTTTACCACACGTATTGCAAGTGAAATCATATTGTCCGGTGTGTTTAGCTTCGTGCTGATTGAGACCAATCTTCGAGCGAAAAGCTTTTGGACACGTCGAGCACTGGAAAGGTTTTTCTCCAGTGTGCTTTCGCATGTGCTCTGTGAGTTTGTAATTGGTCCGGTATTGTTTTCCACATTCTCGACACACTTTAGGTTCCCACTTTTTTCTTTTTGAGGAAGAAGAAGATTCCTTCTTTACTTCTACAACAGGAAGTGGAGGCTGCACTCGCAATCTCCGTGGATGCATCTCCTTGCGATGAGCTTTTAATGCATCGGAGTTCATGAACACTGCACCACATGTTTTACATTTACTGTAGTGACTCTCGTAGTGAATTTGAAACTCGTCGCGGTCTGATAATGACTTGCCACAAATGTTGCAAAAGAACCAAGCTACTTGATCTAAGGTTGTTGGTTGATTTGGTATAGGAGGATGAGAAGCAAGCATCAGAAGTCCATTTGCAGCTGGATCAATGCTGTTAGTGAGGTTAATATTATCTCCATTTATATTCCTGAAATAAGAAAGGCAAATTATTATTATTAAAGTAGTAAGCATTATAAAGCAACAAAAGCAGTCACACAACACACGTTGATTGTAGGTAAGACTCTCTAATAGGTTGGCTGTTCTGTTTCTATACTAAATGACCAAACATTTTTAGCTTCGACTTTTTTTTTCTTCTTTTTTTGTGTAGGTACAGAGTACGTGTAGAGGTGACGCGTCCGCCCTCGTCCACCCCCAAATTAACCACTGGCGAGCACCGATAGACGCAACATCTCCAACCAAACAACCACTAAATCTACGTACCTACTATATTTATTACTGATTTTCTTTTCATCTAGGTATAGGTATACTGTGGAACAATTGAATAAGACATTAACGTACGTACCGTAAAAAGGGGTAATGATAAACGAAATTTGAATTCTTTTGCGAATAAAATCTTCAGGGCATAGGTAGGTAATTTTTTTCTAATGTTTATTGATTTTAAAGTATTATTGGAGACCAGTGTTTACATACATGATAATATGCTGGAAGAAATGGAGTCAAAAAATGTTCATGTACGTACCGGAAAAATGAAAAACTGAACACCCACGTATTTATTTTCTATAACTTGAGGTGTGAACATACCTATAAGGTTAAATCTGCAGCCTACTAGATTCTGCAGAAATTCTGACTAGAATACATATTATGCGGCATGAGATATAAAAAATATATATTGTGTGCTCTTACACCACGAACAACTGAAATACGAGCTGAGCATTTCCTGAAAATATAAAATGTGAAATAAAAATGTTAGCTTGAAGCTTACAACTAAAGAAAACACCAGAACAAGGTCTAAAAGCCTGACATTTTTTTTTTCACCAATAATTTTTTTTTTAGTGTTTGGATGGGTGTTCAGATTTAAAGTTTGTTACTTTAATATCATGAACAAAGTCACCATCTAAGTGGTGGATGTCTTCATTGGTCCGCCTTGTTCTTAAAATTGCTCAGTGCGGTATCAGTGCATGTACACTCGGCCAAACAAAAATTGAATGTTGACCAAATTTGAATGACTGCTGGTCATGTCCCATTACCAATCAATTATCATTGAAATGTTAGGTCACCTACTAGAGTGAGACAATGAGATCGCTTAGACTGACTTCTGATGGTGCGATCTTACATTTATCAGCCTATCAGATTTATTGAATGTTCAATTTTTGTTTGGCCAAGTGTACCTAGGTAGGTACTTACTACTTCAGCTAGGTTTTAATAAAAATATTATGTAGGGTACGGTACCTAGTATATGTATAGATTATTAACTTTTAAGCTTTTCAGGATTTGACATAGGTACACTCGACAAATTATAAAACGGTATTTGAAATAAATGGATTGTCTGACAAAAATGTGATGACATCATCCGATGAAGAAGTCTATGCTAACTCGTTATCAACCTCTAGTAAGTGAGCTCTGATTTCATTGATAACAACAAGGATTGATTGTCAAGGAACCTGGCCATAGCCAATCTGTGTCGTTCAAATACCGTTTTATGATTTGTTGGGCATAATGTATACATTTAGAGCATTTTTTTCCACGTGTAAATAAAAGTAGGTAAATCCTCCCATAGTGCAATGGTTTTAGCAGAGCTAAAGAATGTAATACCTAAGCAGTCAGAAAAACAGCTCGCAATGAGAATTCTGATTATTCCGAGTGAGTAAACCTTGCCTACCTAGGTCCCTCAGTATGACACTAGACTAAGAGTAGGTAACATACAAATATGACAAGTAATGCTACTTGCCTAATAGCTGCCTGACTTGTTGAAGCTCTTGTGGTTCTGGTGGAATTAGCAACTGTCAATGTTGTAAGCTTGCTTCGTTGCCTTGAACTGGGTGCCAAATTGTCGTCGCTCTCACTCTCCGATTCACTTGGCGAGTCCGACTCGCTTTCACTCTCCGCTTCCTGAATTATCCCCAGAGTTCCACTAGAACACTCTTCCACTTTGATCTGAATATCAGGCTCATTTTTTATGGGGCTGTGTGGCATCATTGATTGTTCAACCATTAGCCCGCTGGTCTCGAGAAGAATTCTAGTATCATTGGATTCTAGGTGTAAACCATTACTGGCATCCATAAGAATAGTACCACTGCCACTAGGGTCCATATGAACCATAGTTCCATTGGCATCCATCATGATACTTCCAACTGGTTCCATAAGAATGCCAGTTGCCACCATGCAGTCAGTGTTACCGTCCTAAAAGAATCACAGTTTTAATCACTAGACACCTGGATAATAATTCGCTGTGTTGCGCAGTTACTGAACGAGAGAAAGAGAAACACATGAGGAATGGTTTATATCCAGTGTTGCCAATTTAGCGGTTTCGCCGCTAGATCTGGGGTTTTCAGTTGTGGAAAAGCGACGAAAATTTGAAATTGCGGCTAGCGGCGAATCTGGCGGCCAAATAATTCATCTTGCAAACTGTAATTTTGTACAATATTGACTAATTTTTCACCAAATTTTCACGGAATAAATTTGTGAATCAGGGTTTTAGCGGCCGAGAGGTCGAATCTGGCAGAATTTCATGGTACTTCTAGCGACCTCAAGTTTTTTGAGTTGGCAACACTGTTTACCTATATCCAACTGCAGTAGGCTCTAGTTTTTAATGGGACACTTAGGTACTTCTTTTAGGACTGTGTCCTGTTGTCAAACAACATTTTGTAAAACCCATAATAGTCCCAGTTTTTATTTTAGGGTAAGGAAGGGCTACCTAGTTTAAAGTCGTAGGGGTATTTGGAACCATGATTACAGATGAAAATACATCTAGATGAAAAGTGGGTTGTGCTGTTTGATGCTTGGGTGGTGGTGAAAAGAACCACTAGCATTGCCAGGGTCATTTTCAGGACCACCAAAGCCTCAAACGTACCTAAGCTGTAACAAACAATCATCTTTTCAAATGCATTGTGCTTACTCCCAAATTAGACAGTATTTTTCAGACCTTTCTTACCCTGAGAATTTTAGTTCTACAGTGTCCGGAATTCGATTCTTGTCAAGTTGGCAACCCTACTTGTGTGATCAAATAATTATGTAACTAATACCCCGTTCCCACTACAAGTTTCAACTGCAGTTGAAAATCTCAATTGCAGATGAACATCAGTGTGAACGCAACGCAATCGAGTTCAACCGTGATCGAAAAATCGATCGTGTTTCTAGAACTCAGTTGAGATCTGAACTGCAGTTGGCCAAAGCAGTTCACAGGAAATATGCGCGCACCACTATAAAATCTTTGGACATTTGACACCTAACCTAGTCCTACCTGACATTTTCGTCATTGCCGACATTCCCGTAGGTATTGTAAGTTTACTCCTGTGTTTACTTAGTAATTTGTTGATTATATTGGCGGTGATAATTTGCGTCAAAGCAAATAAATAAATAATTTCACTTTCGGTGAGCGCCATGTTGTCCATTGTTCAAAAACAGCTGGTTGTCAGGCGGGTTGCATAGATTACAGGGTTCAACTGCAGTTGATCTATAGATTCTGTGTGAACGCAAGTGTCAGTTTTGGTTGATCAATACCATTTATATTTGAACTGCAGTAGAGGTCAAACGCCAGTGGCATGCTGACCTATGTAAATTTGGCGCAAATGCGCCAGTATTTTTGGGGATGGGTGGGTGGGTACCTGATCTGGGTGGTGGTGCTGAAGGTGATTTGTAGGATCACAGTCAGACTAACATGAAATCGCTTTACAGGTTCAAGCCTAGTGCCTGGGAGGGGTGGGTGGGTCCATTTAGACCGAAATGCGCCGACTGTCAAACGCGGTTGAAACTGTAGTGAGAACGGGGTATAAGTCTACCTAGGTAGGTACCTACCTACCTACCTACTCCAGCCACATGTGACAAAATAAGACAAGTAGGTAGCATTAGAAAGGCGTAACTCACCATCAATGGTTGATCATTCGATCCTACCAAATCTTCTAAATAGTTCTCAGTCTTCATACTGCACGACTTCTTTCTGACATAGAAATAAAGCAATTAGAAATCACGTCTAAGCACAAGTTAAAACAGAATAAAGGTTAGTTTACAGTTCAACGTTGAGCCACCTGCCGTTCAGTGTTGAGCCAGCCGATTGGCCAGCAAAGATTCACTGAACGTCTGCTGACAAACTGTAAACGTAGCGTAAGCAAATTAATTTTTAGACAAACAAAAAAATGCAATCAGCAATTGACTGCCATCATTCTTGTATTGTTTACATTTTGTATAAGAATTTGATTGGCAAGTTTTTTGTTCTTAAGTGCTGTGCACCAAGCTATGTCAATCCAGGCATAGATCTCACTTAGTATCTACCTAGGTACCTACTAGGTAGCTAGGTATCGAGGTATAGGTACCTACCTACTAGCAGCCTCATGCTCAAAAGATTTGTCAGATTTATCGACGCAAGTGCAGAGTCTACTGGATTCCGTCCATAAGATTATTAGCACACGGTCTTGTGGTGTTGAGGACTGACATTCGCAAATATCTACTTGTGGACGCAACTTCTTTTGAGCATGAGGCTGTAGGTAGGTAGGTACTCATTGATCCTACCATTTACACTTTAAAATGGGCTGTCATAACCTGAACATTCTTGTAGGTAACCGAATCTGTAACCAAGCTAGGTATAGGTAGGTACCTAGGTACCTAGTAGTTAACTACCTACTACCCTATACCTTACCTACTAACATAAGACAATTGCACTAATTTTGTTTTAGATGTCAATTTCATTCAAATAGACCGTCATACTAGGTAAATTGAAAGCCGAATTTAGTAAAAAATGCATGGTGGTTCAAGAAAAGAGAAGCCATCAATTTCTGAAACTGTCAGCGGGGAAGCTTGTGTAAATTATCATACCTCAAGTCCAACCTCAAGTCAAGCTAAACCATTTAGGCTAGGCTTCTAGTACGGGACAGAGAACTTTCTTTAGGTTATCATTACGAGACGGTTACATTAATAAGGGTCTACACTTGATTATAGTATAAAGTATTACCTACATTAAACGATTCTGGAACATCTTAGGCAAAAATATAAATAAACTAAAATAAACTAAGTTAGGAGGTACAACTATTATACTTCTTCTTTAGAATACACAGCAAAGATTTCTTTTCCAGCCTCTTTGAAACTGGTAGCTTTCCTGAAACGAACTTTATTGAATCGGATGCTTTCGGAGTTTGGTGAGCAGCCTCGAGCGTTGCTCGAGCGTTCCTTTATTTTATACCAACTTTTGAATAATACATTTCCCAATAAGTGGAATGTTAGTGTTGTTTTGGTAGTACGACGATTTGTTTGGTTGGTAATGTCTGTCTAATCTGTCCTTCTCAGTTCTCATACAGCCACAGGGTGTCCAAAATAAAAGTATTGTTCGCGTTGAGGACTTCTACTTCTACTGTAAATTAATAGTAGTGATCAGAAGTGGTTTAATAAATTATAAATTATTTATTATTGTGAAATATATGAATCGTCAATTTTTAGATGTGACATGATATTATGGCGGTAGTTCGGGACACCGAAACATTACAGATAGTTCATTGGAAAGCTGAAGCCGAAGCTGTTATTGCCGATGTAAAGGAGCATGTTGATGATATATTTCTGTCACAGTTGGAAAGTTCGATCAATTTTATTTATCTCAACTTAAAGACATTGGAAGGTTTTAAATTTTGCGTCGAACTTAGCACTGCCGGCTTCCAAGTAGTTGGAAATACTTACGACGAAAAATTGCTGAGTGGTAGTACTATTTTTGAAACGCCCTATGCATTGTTAGATCATATCAGTCCAAAATATAAAAAATCATTTGGTGATTCTCTTGTGAAGAAGTTGCAAGACATACATGCAGAACAAATGAACTGATTCTGTGAAAAAGGTGAAAATCAGAGCTTAATGTGACGTTCAAATAGTACGTATAAACATTAAAACAGGTGAACTTTAGTGTCTTTACCTAGTCATGACGTATGCCACAAGTCAGAGTGGTTAGTGTTTGTACCTAAAAAGTACCTATTTAGTAAATAGGTACCTACTAGGTAGGTACATATAAAGTACATTAATACTGGCAATAAGTAGGTACCTTAATATGTTCTTACTTAAAATTAAAAAGTAGTAGGTAAGGCTACCTATACCTAATCAATAGGTAGGACCTGATTGCATGCCAGGAAATCCTAGATTTTTGAAGTTTCAATATCTTGACTTGCATATTTACAAGAGTCATTTGAATAGGTACTTGGTAGGTAGAGGTAGGTACTGTACTAGTTATCACTTATTCACTGATCATTGACAATCACTTGACTACCCGTGGTTGTATTTCATTGAATACTTATGTACCTACCTAAGCTAGGTATCATCTACATGTTTGTTGCTTTAATTAAGCAGAGTGTATATTCTTACGTCTAGACGTAACGTAACAATAAGACAAATGTTACGTCTAGGCTCGGGGGCGGTCTGGGATGAAAAGGACCGGGATGCGATGAGGTAAAGGATACGGATAAACATGTGACAGGGACTGTAAATCAAAGCAGAGATAGAAAAAATGTATGTAAAATGAATAAAAATGCTAGTTTTATATGAAAAACGACAGTAAAATGTAAATAGGGGCCCGTAATATGGGGAAAAGGGCCCATAAATGAGAGAGGCCCGGGATGCGATCGAAACCTGGCACCCTGGGCCAGACCACAACTGTCTAGGCTGAACACAGTTTGCCAGAGGTCAAGGGGGTTATTCTAAATTCCCTTGTCGTCTCGTTTCAAGGTATTTTTTAAACATTTAAAATACTTTAATATGTTACATGCATTTGTGTAGGCTGGTGACAGTTAGGTAAGGTAGTACCTATCTAAAATGAAATTGTTTTCCCCTGACATTTCAAGGTGGTTTTGATTTGACTACATTTTTTCACTACCTACATATTCAACCAATGAGTGAGTCTGGACATAACATAATTCTGACGTCTAGCCAATGAGTGAGACTGGACATAACATTATATTTGACTAGGAAAACGCTCTGAGTAACGCGTTGATGAGCGAGCACGGATACGCGCAACATCTCGAACCGGTCTATCGAAAATGTAATTAAAAGGAAATAATTCTAAAATTTCGCCACAGATTGGTATAAAAATCTCAAAAAATTCCTAAAATATTGGTCCAAATAACCATGCAAAGCTTTAAGTTGATCGATTGAACCTTTATGATTGAACGGTTCCGTGTTAATTTTCAAAAATCACAGGATCTCCTTAAAAAAATATACCCCAGACCACTCATATGATATAAGTGTATCTACACAATATCAGATCGACTGTTGAACGGTCATTATCAGTTTCATATGCGTTTGAAAGTTTCTGCTCTAACTACCTTGCCTTGAACTGAAGAGTCGAAGTCGCCGTGAATTTGACAGCCAACACGCAAAAAGTCCGTAAAATATCAATAACTTTCGGATTTAAACACAGATTAGTATGAAAATTGTCAAAAATGCAGATAATGTTGGTCCCAACCATCATGCGAAGTTATAATCAGTTCTAGTTTAAATGTCTAAAAACACAGGAAAGATGGTTTTAAATTTTAACCAATGGGAGGATTTTGCTGAAACTTTGTTTGATTGGGTACAATGTTGGGGGTAATGACTTGTCAAAATTTCAATTTGATCGAAACAACCAGTCGAAAGTTATTTTTTTTTAAATTTGAACCAATCAATGGATTTCAAAAAAATTAGGGTCTGCAACAATCAGAAATGTTACGTACATGTGTGCAAAATTTCAGCTCGATCGAAGAAAAACTCTGACCTGTATATCGTCAGTAACAGAAAAAAAAAAAAAAAACAGAGGTCCGTGCCAAAAGAGCCAAAAAGAGACGCTCGCTTCGCTCGCTCAATTATTCTTACGTCTAGACGTAACAATACCTACACAGAAAGCTTTGAAGAATTTGTTAACATCCTAGATCCTCTTCATGAACCGGTACCTACCCTATCGTACAACCTACCCTACACCCTATCGAATATCACCCCCACCCTATAATAGTCTGTCCCACCCTAATGTGGTAGTATAGTAGGCAGCAGGCAATCTGTGGATTAATTTCACTTTTAAAACCAGTATTTTACCAACTTCATAGTTCTCTCAACCTGGAGTCTGGAACCATGGAAATGATTCTGGACTCCAAGTAGAGCTAACTCAAGTGTTCGTAAAATAACGGTTTAAAATAAAATCCAATCCACAGATAATCCACAGATAACATTTAAAGTAGGTATATTTCCAATATTGCTTTTGTATACATTCATTATTTGACTTGGAAGAAGGACAGTTTTAAATGCTGTAGGAGTTACTTGACATCTGGGAATAATCAAATTAATTGTTTTGATGATAGATTCCACTGCCACATTAGGGTGGGACAGACAGATTATAGATCATCACTTTTATTCTGTAGGTAATTTTCTTCCATGGCATTCTCTGCTCTGATTATTATAATTAATAATAATAATCCATCCCTAGTTCCAATTTAATGGGTCAGGGGGTGGGTATTCCCACCAACACTAGGGCCGCAGGACTCCTGGAAACCGGCTGGCCACGCCTGGCGTTTCCTCCTCTTCTTCCTCCTCTTCTTCTTCCACTTCTAATTGTTCCACAAATTCCTTCCACCATGTTCTGTCCTCCCACTGTCTCTCAGCCTCCAACTCACTCCACCTTCCTCCTCTCTCCAACACATCCTCCTTGATCAGTCCAATCCACCTGTCTCTTGGTCGCCCCACTCTCCGAGTTCCCCCTGTAGCCGCTTCAAACACCCGCCTTGGCACTCTATCGGTTCCCATCCTCTTCATGTGACCGAACCACCTAAGCCTCTCTCTTCCCAGCTTGAACACCAATCTTTCAACCCCAAGCTCTTTTCTTATCTTCCTACTTCGGATCCTATCCATTCTTGTCACCCCCTTCACACTCCTCAAAAACTTCATCTCAGCTGCCTGTAGCTGATTCATTTCCTTTCCACCTGCTGACCACGTCACTGCCCCATATGTAAGAATTGGCAGGAAATACATCTTGTACATAATGATCTTGCAGACTTGTGGAAACTTCTCATTCCACAGCAACTTCCTCACTGCTTGATAAAATGCCTCTGCTTTCTTTCTTCTTTCTTGTATTTCTCTGTCTACTTTAGCCTTGTTGGTGAGCAGGCTACCCAGATACTTAAACTCTTCCACCTCCTTCAACCATCCCTCTCCAAGCTTGATCCTAGCATGACCGTGTTTAAGCTTCTTTCTTTCCATGGACATTACTTCGCTCTTCTCTTCACTTATTTTCAAACCCATCTTCTCCGTCTCTTCACTCCACTTATTAATCTTTGCCTGAACTTCCTCCCTAGTTTCTCCCCACACCACCACATCATCCGCATAAATCAACGTTTGAGTATCGATCCCCTCATTCGGCTCTGCTTTCTTCAACAACTCGTCCATTACTATGATGAACAGTGTTGGTGACAACACACTCCCTTGCCGAAGCCCTTCACTAATACTAAACCATTCCGATCTCCCCACTCCCGACTGCACACAACTCACACTGTTCTGATACATACATTTGATCCGCTCAACCAAGTCCTTGCCTATTCCTCTCTTCACCAAACACTCCCAAACTATTTCCCTTGGCAACCTGTCATACGCCTTCTCCAAGTCCAAGAAAGCCATATGCATTTCCTGCCCCCTCTCCCACTGCTGCTCCATCATCTGTCGCACTGTGAAAATTGCGTCTATTGTCGATCGCCCTCTCCGAAATCCATACTGTTCTTCTCGCAACCCCTCTTCAACATAATTCTTCAATCTCCGTTCCACTATCTTCTCAAACAACTTCGCACACTGTTAATAAATTAATATTAACATGTTAACAAATAAATGTTAAGGGGAAGGTCTTGTGAAATCAGTATCTCAGGTGATTTATGAATGAATGTCCTTAAAAATACAATGTAGGTACTCAAAACTAATAATTTTTTTTTTTAATTTTTGCAAATTTTATTTAATAGGTTTGTTTGTTGGCCTGTTCCGAACCTGCTCGGAGCAGCTTTGACACTAAAAACCGTTCATCGAGTAAGTGCAAGTTGCTCCCAGCTGTTCTGATCGCGTTCGTTGAGTGGGTGTAACCTGTTCAGAACTGTTCCGGAACAGCAAAAGCTGCACCGGCTATTTTGTTGGAGCAGCTTGCTCGCAAAATCAACATGGCCACTATATATGAATGATTGAGAAATAACAAATGTCAAGAGATCATAATTAAAACATATTTTACTTTGAATGTTATTAAATTTAATTTCATATTTATACTTTATGGTTTATTTGTTTACATAAGTATGCTTTACATTTATTCAATCAAAAGCTGCTCGAAAGTGTTCGTCGACTTTTGATTTGAATCTTGCACCAATGTGTTCTGTGACTTAACTCCGCCCACTTCCGGTGTGATCTGACATTGCTCCGAGCAGGTTCGGAACAGGCCGACGAACAAACCTAATGTTTACTGTTTAAAAAATGGCCTTAGTAAAAAGCCTAAGGCTTTTATATATATTTTTTTTTTTCTTTAATCAACTGTTTATGTGTTACATACAGTCATGTAATGGGGAATTTTCTACAAGTATTATGGTTCGCAAGTTAAATTTTTTTTCGGTTAACAATGTATTTCATTACCGCTAAATTTGACAAACTTGGTGCATATAGCCCTCCAAAAATTTAAAAAAAAAATGTATTAATATTTCATGATTAGATGTTTGAGACAGATGTTTTCAATACACAAGAAAAATTACAGATCAATAGCTGTAGGGATTAATAAAAAGTAGGTAGTAGGGATTTTAATATACAAAAGCGCTTGAAAAATAGAACTCGGTAAAGTGAGTTTGAAGATGCTGAACACGCAGTAGAATTACACGCAATCATCATTTGTTTTATTTTTTTGACAAATTAATTGTTATCACATCTTCATGACTTATTTACCATGGAAGGAATACGTATCAATACACGTTATTCCAAAATAAAAATTAAAAATTAAATACCTATGTTTCTATTTTCAATGGTACAAATACCAGGATACTATTGGTTCCACGTGGTTCCACCCTTCCATGTCAATCGTCAACATTTAACTGACATTTCATAATAGGTAGTTGTCAAAAAATATACCTAAACAAGTTTTCAAATTTCAGGTATGGCTGTACGATTGGGGCCTTTGAAGAAAAATGGATAACTTACAAGTAGCTCCTGTAGGCAGTACAAGTAAATCATCCAGTCGCAGTGCATCCCCAAATCGTCAACTCTCCAGTACAGGCTGGCAAGGCAGCACTACTGTTCCAGCTAGCCATTCAAACCAACGAAATGCTGTTGTGTATGTTGATCCTAATTTTTTAATATTTTTTCCCTTTAAGGTATTATTTTTGTATAAATTTTGTACTTACTACAAAGCTTTTAAGCACTTAACAGATATAACTAGTCTAGTCTTTTAAATGTTTGTGTATTTGTTGTTAGTTGGCAGACGGGTAATGGTAGCAGTGGAAGTGGAAGCAGTGCCGGAGATGTCGCAATGAGTGGAACTTCTCAAAAAGCACGCAAGTCCCCTGTCACTTTCCGCCGTAACCGGGACACTGGTTCAGCAGATGGGGGCAATGCACAGTCTTCACGTGCTGAGCCGGTGTCTCATCAAGGTTCGCACGAGGAAGTTTTAACTCACAATACACTAGGAGAAGAAGAGATTTATTTACCATCGTCTTCGGTTCTCGATGGTTCCACGGAACATGTCATGAGCACAATCTCATTTGATGAAGTGGATGGCAACAACAGCGGTACATCAGACCTCCTTCGAACACGGGCTGCAATTGATCACATGCAATCTAAGATTAGTCGTACACGGGAGCTCATCCGAGGGGAGCAGACTACTCGAGATGGTAAGTTACTGTTGTTCAGTAGAACTTGTGTTTCAAGGAGATGTCATACATACCTACACTTGTTCCTACTCTTTATGTTTAGTATTTTAAAAGTAATGTCTAATGTGTATACTAGAAGGGCTGCACACAATTTGTAGAAAACATTCTTCTTCCTCATTCCCACCTCCGTTCACTCCACACATCCCCTTCACAGAACTTTGTTGTCGACCCTCTCTCTGTGTCCAGGGCAGGTACTGCAGCTTCTACTTCTAATCTGTCCTAAATCTTAATCCACCTCTCTCTCTCACTCTCTCTCTCTCTGCCTCCTTAGTCTCATCTTTCCCATTGTGTGTAGCTGCCCCAATTACATGCAAATTTTTCTTGTACTACCATACCAAACATAACATTCCGAAATATGGGTACCTGCTTCCTACCTGCAGCTAGCTATTGATTGTAAGTTTTTGTTATTCCAGACAATGTGAATGAATATTTAAAGCTGGCAGCAAATGCAGACAAGCAACAGTTACAGCGTATCAAAGCTGTGTTCGAAAAGAAAAACCAAAAATCAGCCCAGTCTATTTCACAACTGCAAAAAAAGTTGGAGAGCTACACCAAGAAGCTTCGAGATTTGGAGTTACATGGACTTCACACCAGTCACCGGCAACCCAGGGAGATGTTGCGAGATATGGGACAAGGTCTTAAGTAAGTCAATAACTTCAATAGGTTTTTCAAAGAGAATGGCTGCTCTTGGTGTCGGCTTTTAAAATATTGGTCTACAAAATTTTTGTAAATTATCTGAGATCAAGTGCTGGACATGTCTCAAATGAGAGCTACTGACGCATAGCTACACCCTACTACACTAGAACTTTCTATCAAAGTAGTATACATACTGTACTATACTGCCGAGTTACGGATAAACAACATATCGACCAGGTTGAGGTGGCATCACATTTTGTTGCAATCCGTGGCTGGAACCCGCGTATGAATCACTTGATTGTTTTGTACTTGTGCAGAGATATATTTTAGTCATTGTACATGCACATATTGATAATTTCGTCCATGCGCGGATTCCATATGCGGTTGTCGGTTCGCAACCCAGTGAGATACCCACTTTCGTCGATGGTCGATGCGTTGCTACTTGCTTGTGCGTAACACGGCAGTATAGCATAGATCCTACTGATAATATTAGATATAGTATATATATTGGAATGTGCAGCCAAGAATTTGAGCATTCTTAAAGCCCAGAACACAAGGCACGTCTAGCTCGAACATTGGATGTGCCTAATGTTGTATAATAACGCGCATACACATCGCGCATGTGTGGCCTTGAACAATTTAACATTAATATTTCCACATCCAGTTCGATCGAATGTGTTGTGCATACTAGGCATAATTCACTCGTAGTACAGTGGAACCTCATTAGTACATTTTTCAAGTGACCAGGAAAAAAACGCAATATTGAAACTTGATATAAAAGTGCTCAGATTTCGAAAACATCACTTGTCTAAAATAATATAGGTGTAATTTATCTGTTTAGGGACTGCCGCCATATACAAATTAATATCCTTGTAGGAAGCCTGAAAAATCCGTATGCCCATTTAAAACCATTAAAAAGATGTATCTCCCATATTTCAAGCACCAATACTTGGCACTTGACAGTAGAATTGAATTCCTTTGAATTGTATTTGATTGAATTCCTCACACAACATGGGACATGAGAGGAGGGGTTGGGTTCTGGACTGACAGCTGAGGATGAAATGGTAATTCATGATGATCATAATAAAATTGCAAAACTAAGCACACGCAAAACTAAGGGTTGCAAACAAGTCATTAACCCATGGCAGGCAGCCAGAGAACAAGTGGCTGCTTTGCTTCACCCCTACTCAAGGATGACCAGTTTCCCCCACCCACATTCCTTGCTAGAATTAATGTCGCTACTGCACAATGTAAAAACATACATTAGCTCTGCCGCGATATTTTTTTTTAATAAATGGCGACGAAAAAAACGTAGTACTAATTTTAGTTATTTACTTCAATGGACTAAATTTATGAACGCATTAACGAGAAAAACAAGTAATTGAGAAACGTACTAATGAAATAATTTTACATTGGTTCTTATGGAAGAATGCCATGACCATGAAAATAAAGTGTATTAACGCGAAAAACGCAATATTGAGAAACGTATTATAGAGGTTCCACTGTATTTTAGAATGCAATGTTATCAGTCACTAAGCCAAAAACCGTCCATGGGGTTGGATGAAAGTTGCGAATGTAATTTTCCGAAATATGCAATACAATCCAGATTTCTTGCCCAGTGTGTTCCGCAATCTTACTTCTTGGAGGGAAATCAGATTGGTTGGCAATCTCCTTGATAAGCTTGGCATACGATGTGCCACCCAAAACTTCGTTTAAAATGACCAAAAGATAAAAACAAAATTACAATATTCCTAGATTCACTGTATACTTCAAAGATCCTACGTAGTTCCTTTTGGCATGTAGGTAGGGATGGCACTTTTACCGGATCTGAAAAAATCGGTAAATTTACCGGTCAGCGGTAAATTTTGAAAAATGATGGCAGATACCAATACATGACTATACCAAATACAAAAATGACCCTACTTTATTATTTGACCCATTTACACCCATGTTTGACCCATTTTGACCCATTTTCAATGTTAATAATGACAATACTCCATATTGATAAGGGATGATATGGCCGAATAGCATTGATTCGACCAATCTAGTGTAGGCTATGCCATGCTGCCTGTGCTATTCTCCCATAAGAGGAATTGTCGACCACCAATTTGATCAAGTTACAATCTGTGTCTTCTAAACAATCAAACCTGAAGAGAGATTCCGACATTGGAAGTAATGGTATATGGATGGAGTTATCATTCTGAATGATTGAGGACAACCAAAAATCAACGTAAAATATGCCCAACTGCTAATGTTGTCACACTTATGTTTACTTATAGTTTTTACTTAAAATTTTATATCTCCATTCATACATTGGAGAGGATCAAAAAAACAAAATTTACCATTTTTTTACCGGTAAATTAATAATTGGTAAATTTACCGGTAAATTTACCTTAATTTACCGGTAAATTTTACCGGGTGCCATCCCTACATGTAGGTATAGCAATTTTGGAGTTACCTAGATTTGATTTATTAATTGCATCCATGGGCTTCATCAAATGTCACTTTGTTGAGCACGTTTTGTGATGATGCTTTCATCTATCAACCTGCTGAACAACAATTGACATGTTAGATGTCAAAAAGAAGATCTTTCAGCTGGAATTTCATAGATTAGTTCCCCAGAAAAAAGTCAGGGTGATTCAAATATGGATGATTAAAGTTAGTTCGGAGTAAATGTTTGGACAAGTGGAAGAACAACTACTGGGTTCACCACCACGGCAAGTGTCTGCGCACACTTCAAATGTTGTTTGCCACATCCTGGCTTCTGAAAACATGGCGGTCCTTCCTCATCCTCATCACCCCTATTCGCACGAACTAACCCCCTGCAACTTATTCCTGTTCCCTATGGAATTCGGGGATGAAATGACGTTGTTTTTATACGATAGTTCAAGATGAAAGCACCATTGCGAAAGGCCTCGTGGTCACACTTGATGACCAGGGAAGCCTAGAATAACTGAATAAACTCAAAAATTGCTCTATATACCTGCCAAAACCTACTACTTCGAAGAAGATGGTGGAACCTAGGAGTTGCGTCAAATTATTTTTATTTTGTTGCCTGTATTTGTCTGTGTTGATGGTTGCTACCAGCTAGGGTGTTTATACGGTCAGTGACGGGCAAAGATGAACCCGCTCTAGGACTGGCCGGCCAATACCTGGCCTGTGAAACTGGGCTATCTTTGTCTGTCCCCGACTCTAACAGGGTGTCTACCAA
>OW203761.1:8102743-8188918 GCA_934045905.1 Leuctra nigra
GCTGGAGCTAAAATCCGGTAAACAGGCCACAGCCTAAACGGCTGAACCGATTGATCTCACATTTTTACCACGTGTGCACTTTTGGCGTCTGATTTAACCTTCACCCCATGAATTTTTTGTGCCGCCATTTTGAAACCGGAAGTGACGTCATATCTCAACACCGGCTAGACCGATTGGAACGAAAATAGCGCCAAACGATTCGGACGGTCATCTATATGGATAATCAATAGCAACAGACTAAAATTTATGTTAACGAAACCGGAAATGACGTCATGAAATTTAATTCATCGATTCGCATTTCGGCAACAAATTTGATCCAATTATTTTGATATTTATGTAACGTATGTTCTTTTGTGATATTATTTGACTTGATATAAAACCAACCGGAAGCCGCCATTTTGAAACCAGAAATGACATCATATCTTAATAACGTCTTAAAAGATTTAAACGAAACCAACGCTAAACAATTTAGACGGTCAACTTTATGTATTATCATCAATAATATTTGCAGTTTCCCATACTGAAACCGGTAATGACGTCACACATTTTAAAAATCGCACAAATTTACATTTTGATGCAATAAATATACTATTTGAGACTGCTTATAATAAAATGAAATCATGTTTAAATTATAATTCAAGAGGTCAGTGATTTCAGCAGCCATTTTGAAATCGGAAGAAACGACGTAATATCTCGAAAACTGGTTGACAGATCGGTATGAAACTAGTGCCAAACGATTCGGAAGGACATCTCTATGGAATAGGAACAGTCAAACTAGAATTTTCCTATTTATGAGGCCGGAAATGACGTCATTCAAATTTATAAATCATTATAATCCCCTCCTATACAATAAATACATATTCAGAAAGCTTAAAATGATACACATCATTTATAGTTATAAATTCTATGTGGCAGTGCAGAAAGTTCAGCGGCCATTTTGAAAACCGACGTGTTGCCATATCTCGGAACTGGGTTGACCGATTGGAATGAAACCTTTGTTTTTTTCATGAGAATAACCAAATTGTAAAGGGTAATTTTTTTTAAAGGATTTAGTAATTGTTCATGTGATATGTGTCACACGTAAGTTGTAAGAATAAACTAAAAAAAGTATTGATATCCCCATAAAAAACACTCCGTGTAAAAATACCAGCCAAGTCTCTTCAACTTAAAAAAAATAATGAAATCTAAAAATTCTGCACTGATGAGTAGTGATATCAAAAAATTAGCCAAGTCAAAACTTTATTTGAAAATCAAAAAATACTTGGCGCATCGTTTTTTTAGGGCATTATAGGTATACTATGTATATGTATATTTCATGTATAATTTATAATTGGCTTATACTTCCAAGCTATTTATGTACAGCATGCGCCAAGTATTTTTTGATTTTCAAATAAAGTTTTGACTTGGCTAATTTTTTGATATCACTACTTTTCAGTGCAGAATTTTTAGATTTCATTATTTTTTTTAAGTTGAAGAGACTTGGCTGGTTTTTTTACACGGAGTGTTTTTTATGGTTTATAATAACAGTGAATCTTCCGGCAGTCACTGTTCTGCAATCCTTACCTCTTTCCTCTACATCCACTTAGCTCTCAGTCTGCCCCTTCTGCTTTCCCGCTCTTTTAAATTCCCTCTTTGGTATTCTCTTGGGATCCATTCTTCTAAGATGGCCATAACCAGCGCAGTCTATCTCTTCCTATCTTATAGTTGAGGCTCTCAACACCTAGCTTCTTCCTTATGTCAGTACTTCTTTGCTTCTCCATCTTCAACACTCCAGCGATGCTTCTGAGGAATTTTCATCTGCCGCCGCCTGGACAGTTCCTACTTCTCTGTTGGTCAATGTCCATTTTACTGCACCATAAGTTAGTATTGGTGTGAAGTAGGCCTTGTCGAGTTGATTGGTCACTATGCTTCCTAGATATTTGAACTCGATATTATTTCTGCTTTACTTCGCTATCCCAAATTCTGCTCGTTTAAAAAAACGGTCTGAACATTGTACAGCCAAGGATAAACACAATACTGAATGTGGAAAATGGATATGTTAGCGTACCTAAAAGTTGTTTTTACAATATAAATAGATACATTTTTACATGCAAATGTACAAATTAGTTACCAATTGCTTAAAAACGAGTAAAACTACATGTTTTACTGCTTTTCATGCCATTGTTCATGCAATGGCATTGTTCATGCATTGTTGCTAACACATTCATTATGATTCCAGGACTGTCATGTCAAAACCCAGAGAGTTTGCTCATCTTATCAAGAACAAGTTTGGAAGTGCAGACAACATTAATACTCTAGCAAGTAAGTAAATATCTTACCTATTTTGTATCTCAACTTGTTTGGACCTTCTTACACATTTACACCAATTATTAATTGTTGAGCGAGCGTAGCGAGCGTCACCACGGTACTCTTATGGCACTTTCTCTGTGTGTTTGTTTGTTTGTTTTGTTTTTTTTTGTGGTCACAGCCCAGGTCAAACCGCTCAAGCAATCGATCTGAAATTTTGTACACATACTAACGTAATCTATGCGGTCCCTGGGATCGTTTTTGAATGGGCTCCCGTGATTGGTTCAAATTTTAAAAAAATTATCTTTCGATTGGGTGCTTCGATCAATTTGAAATTTAGCAAAAACATTTTCAACCAACATTGTACCCAATCATAAAAAGTTTCAGCCAAATCCTATTGGTTCAAATTTAAAACCATTTTTCATGTGATTTTTGACATTTAAACTAGAACAGATTGACCGATCAACTTGAAACTTCGCGTGGTCATTGGTACCAACATTTTAGATATTTTTGCTAATTTTCAGTCTAATCTGTCGTTATTTTCAAAAGTTTTGTCATTTTAAGGTCATTTTATTCCATAATCTTGAAAAATGTATACTAAATTGTCATCCCTGCCTTCTTTAAGCTTCTGTTCCAAGGCAAGGCCTGTAGAGCAGCCAAGCTATCCACAATGTACAGTAAAATGAAAGCATTTTTGAGCTAGCGCATAAAATCGGATGCAGTACGAAGGCCAAATCCTCTAATTGGTTTAAGTTTAAATAATGTCTTCTGATTGGTCGACAATAAAAATGTTCACATTAAGTTCAAATTTTGCATGGTGATCAAGACCAACTTAATATTAAATTTTACATATTGTAAGCCCAATCAGTCAAGTATTAATTGTAATTTTACGAGTTTAGTATGGGATGTCACAAGAGATTTCTGGAGAAGGTATGTAGGTAAGACTTCACGACACAATGGATCTGTTATTCATCCAGAGTATTATGGAGATTGAAAAATTGCAGAGAAAATCGTCTTGTGCCGTGTCGTGCATCGTTACTATGGGGATGTTGCATGTTCTGTGCTCGCTCATCAACGCGTTACACTGAGCGTTTTCCTAGTTATCAAATTTATGTGGTGTTTACTGTTTGTTCATACTAACCCCTACATTAGTGTTAGTGTTGATATTTTTTAGGGCTGTGCGAGTTTGATATTTTAAGGTCGAGTCGAGTTCGAGTCGAGTCAGTGAGATGAATCGAGTTTTTCGAGTCGAGTTCGAGTCATGTTCAGCAAATGTTCACCTACGTACTATTAGGTCATAAAATTATTATTCGACCATCACAAAATGAATTGAAATATTTACATTAATCATACATCATCTATACATTGTAGGGCTGCTAATTCATGTCATTTCTTATTATAAGATAAGATGTGTATTTAGGTAAATCATTTTGATTCTCATACTACAGGGGTTTGAAGTGTGCTACTAGAAATTTGTAGCTTGGAATGACAAGTAAAGATCTAACTTCCTAGGATCTAAGCTTTAACAGCTGCTGTATCTTGGGGGGAAAAAAATTCATTCAATCTGCTACTAGAAATACTACTAGGTAGGTACTACATAGAATGTAAAGGCCAAAGACCCTAGAACTTCCTTAGGCCAAGAATTCTGGGTTATTGCATTCCCAGAAGTATTGTCAGAAGCACTTAGACCTGCAGTTGAGTTATGTCACTTTATCAGCAGGAATATCATATTTCCCAAATCTCAACAATTTCGTCCAACAATACTTTGTTATTATTTCATTGTGTCATTTTAACAGAAATGCATGTGTTCTTGTGAGTTGAGGAGTGGATTATTGATAGGAAGAGGTAGGTAGGGGACTGGGGACTGTTAAGGATATAAGCAGTATAAATATTGTCAATCAAAAAAAAAAAAATTTTTTTTTTTTTTTTTTTTTTTTTTTTTAACTCGAAAAAGTCGAGTTTAACCCTTTTTGAATCGATTCACCCCCCAAACTCGACTCGAACTCGAAATTTCGAGTACTCGCACACCCCTAATATTTTTACTTTGACTACTGACAAGACTTATTGCTTATTTTCTCATCATCGATATGGAATTACTGCTATCTCAGATTAAAATTAAAATGTGAAATAGCTACGCTTCAAACTGTTGTGAAACATTGTGGATTTTGTGGATTCCAGTTTCCAACCAAGCAAACTTATATTGCTTCTGTTCCGAGATGGTAGAACCCTGTTCATCTAGATTTTTTTTTGGCTTTTTGGTAATTTAATGTAATACAACCCGACTTTAGTTGGATGGGGTATAATTAATTGTTAATTAATTGATATAATAAAAAAAAAAATTGTCTTTTGTTTAAGGAAATGGTGACAATGGATCAATGGATGAGGAAAAGGCTCACCACGGCAGTGCAACTTTACCCGGTGGCTGCAGCCTAGGTTCTACTCATGCATCATCCAGTGCAGGCGTCATCAAGTTTGCATCGGATGAAGGCTCTGCTTGCAGCTCCGTGACAAGTGAGAGCATTCCTGCCGGCCACGCCACTCACACTTCATCACCGCGACATCATCAGCCCCTGCATTCACATTCTGCCACCTACAATCTTGAACCAATCTTAACGGAGTTCCAAGAGCGACGGGAAGAATTTGAGAGATTTAGAGAGGAACTGGATGCAATGAAAGTAAGTATGTTCAGTTTTTAAGACGGCTGAGTAGTGAGTTTGACCTTGAAGAGTTTTTTTATCGGTTTTTATCAATATCTTTTACCAATGTAATTTGTAATAAAATAAGGCTTTGTATGAGTCTTCAGAACAGTTCATTGAAAATAATTTTATAGCTTGGAAATGGAATGGGTTATTTTGATTCTGTCCTACAGACGTTTTGTGCCTGACAATTAGTTAAAATATGGCACTAAACGTCTAGGACAAAATAAGACTAATAATAATCTGTTCTGAAAACTCGTACAAAGCCTTATTTTCTTAACAATTACATTGGTAAAAGATACTATTGATAAAAAATAAAAATCGATTAAAATTTTCTTCAAGGCCACGCTCACTACCCAGCCGTCTTAACTGTGAATGCAATTGAACTGCTTTTGTATTTCTTTACTTATTCACCAAACTTACATACTTTTGTTCTCTTTGGAAATGATAAGAGATATGTTACCAACTTACCAACAATGTTTAGTTTCCTTCAAAGTGTTTAGTTCATGCAGAACTCTCAATATGTACAGTGAGATTCAGAAGAAAGCGGTCGTAGTGCCCCTGTGCCAGGCAGGGTGCACAGGGGCACTACGACCGCTTTCTTCTGAATCTCACTGTACACCACATGGTCCAGGGACTTGCAACTAGTAGTGACTGTCTACTACCCCATTCACA
The DNA here is from genome assembly GCA_934045905.1 of Leuctra nigra. Lineage (NCBI taxonomy): Eukaryota > Metazoa > Arthropoda > Insecta > Plecoptera > Leuctridae > Leuctra > Leuctra nigra. The sequence continues at coordinate 8,108,401 of OW203761.1, forward strand.
TTACACACTTGATCTATACTACTCCATTCACATCACACACTTGATCTCAATTAACTTGAACCCGTTATATATTTAACACAACACAGTTCTAGGAACTTCGTTATCTTTTAAGAAAATTAAAAGATAGAAAGTTTTTAGAAGTCTGTCTCTAATGCATATACTTACCCATTCTTTGCAAGAAAGCATTTCCCACTACATTGGAAACCACTTGTAGATGTAGGTAATTGAAGTTTTGGAAGGAAATGTACCTACTTAAGTTATGATGTCAGTACGGCACCTACACATAGAGTTATCAGTAGTTACTAGTTAGTCATGTAGTAGTATAAAGAGAGGGAGCCAATAGGTAACATTTTGTTGTCTAACATAGAATACAGACAAGTAAATAGCCTTCGGTGAATGCTAACCTATTCTACCTTCGGCTATTCTGCCTACTTGGCTGTATAAATACGTTGTAATGCTCAACAGTATTACATATACATCGGAATTTTTATTTTAATAACTTGGTCACTCATTGATTACCTTATGTTATATTATTAGCAGGCACTTCAACAAGAGGTGTCCTTCATAAGCCATGCTTTGCAAGAAGAAAGATTTCGCAGTGAGCGATTGGAGGAGCAAGTCAACGACCTCACCGAACTCCATCAGAATGAAGTAGAGAATCTCAAACAGACTATCACTGACATGGAGGAGAAGGTGCAATACCAGAGCGAGGAACGCCTACGTGACATTCACGAAATGCTCGAGTGCTGTCAGACAAAGGTGAGATGCTACTTACTTTCTCATGTAATGAATCAAGGGTGCCAACTTTTATATTATCTGAGGGGCTAAAAACATTACTCATGTCAAGGAACACTATGCAATTGTGAAGTGAGAGCCTTCCCAATACACCATGTACAAGGGTGGTCCCAGAAGTGCCCAATCTAACCATGAAAACACACAAAATTGGGAAATAATAACATACAGTAAACCCTCGTTATTACGAACTTCAATAATTCGAATTTAGGGGTAAATTCGAACTAGGTGCATGGTCCCAGTGCACAGGATAGGTTTTTACATGTTAAATCATTTTTATAAATCGAATTTTAGGTTAATTCGAAATTCGAACTGAATTTTGGTCCCAGCCCATGTTATTCCTTGCATACAGTTGTTTTAATTCAAACTTTGCAGAAGGATTGATAAAATAATCGCGAACAAACTACGAAAAAAACGACACTCAAAACAAAACACAACCTTCAATGGCATCAAAATGAGATAATCTGGCTTGCGAGGAACCCCACTTTTTTGCAATGGCGGGAATATTCCACAGGCGGGAATATTCAAACTTCATGAAAATGCACACAAATTTTTTTGCATAATTATATATTTCGAACTTTTTTAATTCGAACTGGGATTTTTTGGGTCCCTTTGAATTCGAATTAACGAGGGTTTACTGTACTATATTTTTTTAGCAAGGCAGTGGTTACGGTTTGTTCCGATGAAAGTGCTGGTGGCCCTGATAAGGACCGTTCGCGACGTTTCGGAAGCTTTACTACTTGCATCTTCTGGCGGCGACTGCGAAGATGTAGCTGGCAGCGCGGTCTTATATTCGTTTTCGGGTTGGTCTTGTTTCCCATTGGTGGAGTGTGGACGACCAATCGCAGAGCTGGAATTGGCGATGGTTTTCGTTCTTCACTTCTTCAATTGTGCGCACGCTCAGCTGCGAGTAAGTCGTGCAGGCGGGAGCTCTCCTGTCAGTGCTCGCAGCGTTAGCTCGGTGTTCTGCTGCCTTATATAAGGCAACGAATATAAGACCGCGCTGCCAGCTACATCTTCGCAGTCGCCGCCAGAAGATGGAAGTAGTAAAGCTTCCGAAACGCCGCGAACGGCCCTTATTAGGGCCACCAGCACTTTCATCGGAACAAACCGTCACCACTGCCTTGCTATCACCCGATGGTTCCGAAAACGTCCACGACATCAAGTGACATACATATATTTTTTTTTCCGTTTCGTTTCATACATTGTTATGAATCGACGCAAAAAATTGGCTTTATAGGCTAGTTTCATCCCCTCTGAATACAATAGGAATAGGCTCCTCCCCCTACCTTGAAATCACAGCGTAGGGCCATAAGGCCAGTGAGATGCAGCAATAGCATGTATTTAGGGTGATTGTTTTCTTATTTTAGATAAAGTTGTGCATGAAATATATTTAAACAAATTATATGTGTGAATTGGCAATACTGACCCTTACGCATAAACCAGCTCAGAATGCTCATTTAAGGAGATATATTTCCAATTGTTTATTAACATTGATTGACCTGACCCACGCCGAGCTCAGATCGTGACGGCAGGTAAAATCACTCTTGCTGTGAAACATCGCCAAACACTCTATTGCAGTGGTACTCAACCTGCGGCCTGCGGGACCAATTTTTGTAGCCCCCCAGTTGATGTTTTAAATATACCTACGTACTTACTATTCACAAAATGTGTCCCTTGTGCTGGAGGCCAAGTCTTGAAACTTACGGCTTCAGGACGCAAACGCTCTCGGACGTCATTAAGTCCCATTTACTGTAAGAGTGATCGACATTGAAACATAAAGTCAAGCCACTTATTTGTTTGTCATCCAGCAATCTATTGGAAACAATTTATTAACATTATAATTAGGGTTGGGCGAACCTCATTTTTTTTCGAACCGAACCTCGAACCGAACCTTTTCAAAAGGTTTGAAATTTCAAACCTTAAACGAACCGAACTTTTTTTTCAGAAAATGATGTTTTCCAGATGTGTAGTAAGATAAGCACGCATAAGCACCAGTCACCATTCTCCTCCCTCCCTCTCGCAAGTCAAGTGGTTAGACACTTGAAAACAGCTGTTTAATGGGGTGTTTGTTACTCAGATATTATTTTTATTTGTACCTATACAGAGACATTGACTTAATAATACAATTGGAACAAAAACGCGAAATATACTGCTCGAAATTTAAATATATTTCAACACTTTTCTTCCTCTCTTCAACGCCATAATGGAATTTCATTTCGAAAATACTTGCCCCAGTTGAGAGATGGTAATCCTGTGATTGTCTACTCCATAAATACTTCGCATTTTTACGCGAAAATAAAAGTTCAATATTCTTCAAAAATTATCTCGTCATTGTCATACTATTTTTGATTTTGCATGGTGTTACAATGAAGTTTGGAAAGCTCAAATATACACCATTATATTTTAACTTTTGCGTGATAATCTTCACTTTATTAGATCGCGAATGGTTTTCTAAATGACCACTATTATTTATTCAAATACCATAAACATACAATATCATCAAAATAAAATAAAATATGCCGTCAAGTCAAGTTATTTGTCATCTGGATTACTGCGAGTTCGCAGACCTTTCAACAGAGACAAACAAAACAATCCTCCCTTCCGCAAGGGTCAGGTACCTGCTGGCTAGCAGATGCAGGACCCAAAAGTACACTCTGTTCCAAAAGTACCTATAGCACAGTTTAGATCGCAACAATCATATTATTTCGTTTTTATACTTCGAAAATTTTACTCAACAAGGAAATTACTTCGACTTCTAAACTGAAATCAATACTACTTTGCTACTTGTGACCAAATAGCACTTCGAATTACGGCATGAAAAATTCGGTTCAACATTTATTTGAACATGGAACACCCTTATAGTGTGGCAGGATTTGAGTTTTCTTTGATTTATGATGGATTTCAGCTTACAGGGGCTCTATTTACCAAGGTTTTACCATTTTACTGTACCCGTAAAGACAAGAGGTTGGACCAGTGACAAGAGGTTGGTCGCATTATTTGAATGAATCAAGGCGGGGAAAAAAGGCGGGAGGTTCGAAAAAGGTTCGAAAACGAACCTTAGAGGTTCGTTTTTTTAACCTTGCTAGCCGGTTCGGTTCGAAAACGAACCGGTTCGCCCAACCCTAATTATAATTATTATTACAGATATTATACAGTCATAAAACCTTATTCAAAATTAAGCTAAACAGTTAAAGGTAAATTTCAAGGTCATCACTCTTACAGTAAATGGGACTTTATGACATCCGAGAGCGTTTGCGTCCTGAAAGCGTAAAGCCGCGTTTACAACAAAATTAACGTTCGAAAATTAAGAAAATTAACACAATTTCAATTTTCAAGCCCACGTAAACTTATGGTTTCGTTCACAACGAAATTTTGTAAAATAACGTGCGCCAATTTCACCTTAAAGTAGACCTACTTTCCACTTTCAAGTCGAACGTTAAGTGGCGCATGCGCACGGACACTTCTCTCACATCTAACTGACAGCTGATCGCGCTGGCCGCCTCCATCTTATTTTACGTGTGTGTTATGTTTCCTAAGTGGTTGTGAACGAAAGTGGAATAACGTTAATTTTGCAATGGTAATTTTCGAACATTAAGTTGTTGTAAACGCAGCTTTAGTTTCAAGACTTGGCCTCCTGGTGGATTAATATTAAACAAACAAAAAATCTCGTTTCATTTGAGACACATTTTGAGAGTTTTAAGAGGATTTTGAGAGTTTTCATGTAAGGATTGATGCATTAGGCTGAAATGTAAAAGAGTGTATTGTTTTGGCGTAGAATTTGCTTAAATTCTAAAAAAAAAACGCCCTGCGGGGCAACAATTGGAGGGTACTTTGCTTCAGTTCGTGCATTAAAGAGCCCCAGAATCACATTTAAATTGTTAAATTCTAAAAAAATGCTCTGCGGGGCTCAAACTAAGGGGCTTCGCCCCCCCCCCCTCCCCCCCCCCCCCCATGATAAGAGTAGTTCATACGCGCCTGGAATGAACCTACCCGAGCAATTATTGTACTTTTTAAAAGAATGCGGCCCACCAACAAAAGCAAGTTCGTATTATTGGCCCGCAAGTCAAAAAGGTTGAGTACCATTGCTCTATTGAAACATCCTCACAACGCTTTTTTGTTTCATTGTGAGCAACGTGGCACCCATCTAGCGCTAGCTTTCTCATGTCCAAATTTTCACAATATGCAATGTACAGCACTTTTGAAATGCCTACCATGTCTGCAAGGTCGTGCACTTTTTAGTCAACGGTCATCCAATACCATTTTGTGGATTTTGTTTGCCTTTTCTGGCGTGGTCACCTAATTTGGTTAACCACTGCTAACTGCTATAGTCGTCTTGGCATCTCGTACGGCCTCGTTTAAACTCTGCCACCAATATTTTACTGTTGTAAACAAGGAGCAGACTCCCCTAGAGAAGAATCTAGCTCAGCTTTGATATTCGTTGGACTGAGACCTTTCAAACGAAAGTATTGAATCACTTACTGAGTGATGACCATTTTTTCCATGTTTACAAATTCACTAAGAACCTTACGTCTACGATCACCACACTTTACAGGGATTGGAAACCGTCTGACTAGCTGGCCATGGGTCTGGTCCAGGGTTGGGTCATTACGCGTAGAATATTAATTTTCTACATACACGTAGAGTAACACGTAGAATATGTAGAATATGTAGAATATTATTGTAGAATATTTTTTTTAAGTGCCAGTGGATTGACAGTGGTAAAATTTGGAAAGTTAGCATAAACCAAAATATATTATTTTACTTTATTAGTTGCCCTATTTTCAACTTATCTTTAGAGCGGTCGAGTTCAAATCTTTTCTATTTATTCTACTCATATTCTATCTTGTATGAGACGGTCACAACCTTAATTTTGGCAAATTAGAGAGCAATCCTACCTCGTAATTTTAATAAGCCCATTCATAGCACACTTCCCCTATATCTACAATAGGGAACACACGATGATTTGAATATATTGCAGGAAAAGCCATTAGCAAGATTGTAAAAAATTGAAATTAAAAAAACATTTCAAAATAATTTCTAATTGAAGAAAACCATGTAGAATCGAATGTAATTTCTACTTGTGTGCATACTGCATATTCTTCATGTTTGGATAATTGAATCTAGATTACAGCATCCAGCATTACAGCAAGCAACTACCAAAGTCCGAATGAGATGATTGAGTATCACTTTGCGTTTTTATGTTAATATTAAATTAAGAAGAAAGAAATTGTAGTTGGTCCTCTCGTATCAACAATTTGGTAGAGTTGTTATGTACTAGGTACTCATGGTAAAGTCAGGGGCGGATCTAGCCTCTTGTCATGGAGGGGGCGATTTTGGAAAATATGAAGGGGGTCTAGTGGTATCCCCAGCCACGGGCGTCCGCAGAATTTTTGCCAGGGGGTGGAGGTAATGCAAGGAAAACAATTGTCTCACGGGCTAAGGGGGGTGTGGGGGGCGAGTCCCCCACCCTGCCCCGCAGGGCGTTTTTTGGTTTTTGGACACTTTGAATCAAATTTTGAGACGTTATGAGGTGTATTTTGTTGAACAATTCATTATTTTTTAAGCTTGGACACTTTGGGGTAGTGCCCCCACCTTACCCCGCAGGGTATTTTTTGGTTTGTTGACACTTCGAAATTAATTTTCTGAGTTTTTTTGTTTAGAAAATGAAACTATACGTAAATAACACCACCAAATTTGTATGCTATCCTGACATCCTTGCCCCCCTCCCCCCCCAGTCACCCCTGTGGAAGCCCATGCTTTCATCCGCCAAAGGCCTATCGCCGAAGGCAATTTTTTTCGAAATATTGAAAAAACATTTAGTTTTAAGACACTTTTAGAGCAAAGATTAAACTTTGCCAAAAAACAAGCCATGATTACGATAATTTTTGTAAATTTGACGAAGTGAAAAATCAACCTGCTGATCTTAATAGAAGGTGGAGGAGGAATCATGGGGGGGGCGATCGCCCCTTCCGCCCCTCCTTGGATCCGCCCCTGGGTAAAGTAAAATACTGTTATATTGAAAACAAATCAATAGAATGATCATTATAATCCAAATCAATGTTTTTCTTAAAAATAATATTCTACGTGTAGAATATGTCATCTACATCAATATTCTACATTACATATTCTACGGTAGAATATACGCGTAGAATACCCATTTTCTACGCGGAATATTCTACTGACCCAACCCTGGTCTGGTCCCCTTGAACACAACAAGCATAGAACAAGCGGCTGTGATGTCGCTTACGTTACACATGTCTTTATCTCCCGCCAGAACAGAATTCAAATATTCAACAATGCGCTATCATCTTTAGCAGCGGCAAGTTTGAGAAGCTCTTTCAAACCTGGTGGCAATTGTGTGAATCACCTGTGGAAAGCTCCAAAAGCGTACTTTTTTTAAATTTCGCGGCTCACCGGCCGAAAGTAAACGGGTGCAGGAAGTAATTGGTAGCAAATCGGCGGACCAGACCCTGGGCCGCCTTCATTTAGCAATAGCATGGTCTTATGGGAGTGACGTCACAATTCGCAGACGGTTTCCAATCGCTGTAAAGTGTGGTGATCGTCGCTTACATATTGATGGCTGCCAAACAAATACTAAACAATGTAGTGCCTTAAAACTTAAAACTTAAGCTTTATAATGTTGGTACTTTATACAATTATACGTCGGGTCGGGCACTTCTAGGACTACACTCGTAGGTTTTGGGGCTGTCCAGCCCTGGCAAGAAAGATAAAATGTGTTGTAAAAAATATGAACACATGTTAAAAAAATAAACATTATGTTATAGATGCTTTATCCTTATATTAGTATGAATGTTTTTACATTCATAGTTCATTGTAAATATTAAGATTAGAGAGACAGGATGAGAAATTAATAAAATTAGTAATTGAAGCAGGTTTTGTAAATTGATCATAAATTTAAAATTATGTTTCTTCTATGATGAAGATTTCTAAAATGGAACACCAGCAACAGCAACATCAGCAATATGTTACTCTGGAGGGAATTGACAACTCTAATGCGCGTGCCCTTGTCGTCAAGCTCATCAACGTTGTGCTGACTGTTCTTCAAGTGGTACTTTTGCTCGTTGCTACTGCAGCAGGCATCGTTATGCCATTTCTGCGCACCCGGTTGGTAACCTTTTATAATATTCATTTGTGAATTTATGTAAACTGAGATAGACGGAGATAGACCATAAACATAGATTTTTAATCTTGTATTTTATTCAAAGCAATTACCTGTACAAATTGGGTTCAATTTATTTGAATTCATAGTTTACAGTTGATATCATCTTATTTTTCCCTGTCACCATCTTGATGGCTGTGATTCTCTGCTTTTTTGACGATACTTTAATAGTTAAAGCCCCTGTTAACCCGGACACCATATTTTTTCTAATCGTACCTGACACTAATCACTACCGTTATTGGTTATTTGATTTGTGATAAGCAGAAAATTAGAAAAAAATATTTATTAACTTGAAAATTGTGTTGAAAGAATAACTTTGTGTGCCATTTTTCGATTCATTGAGTGTACATTTAAAAAATACAAACATTGTGTTGGTGACTGTCATAAAGTGTGTTTAAATACCTTCAAAAGTGATCTCATTTCGATCGTAAATTCATCTGTGTTGACTTTTATTGGTCAAGATTCTAAGAACTCGTGTTGCGGGGAGGGATTGTGACTCAAATTTCCAGGCTAAGGCGGGGTCAAGAGGTTACGAGCATGCAGAATTCATAACAAAACGCGATATTTACACTCTCAAGTACCAGCTGGTATAATATAAAGTGGACTTAAAAAGATATTTTATTTATTGCAGGTAAATTATATGCGCTATAATTTTGAATAAAATATGGCTAGGAAGAGGAAGATTTGTTTGTTATTTCATCAAAAGCTTAATCCTGGGTTGCACTTAGTTTGCGCACACCGAATATTTGAAGATGAAAATCCATGTAACATTATAATACTGACTCGCCACTTGTCGCAAGGTCATTCTTTTATGTATTATTTCAAGACCATATACGCGTTAGGCTAGATGTTCCAACACTGAGTCAATGTGCTTAAATCCCCGAACATTAATGATAGTAAAATTTTGATTTTTGGGTTCACTGGCCCTTTAATAAGTAGCTGGGAAATTGTATATGCTCCGGAGATATCTTTAGTACGAAGAGGAAACACTCACATTTTAAAAATACATCGATTTACCTCAGTAAAGTTATAAATCTGACCCGTCAAGAAGCCAACAAAATGTCCGTCCTCAGGTGGAAAATTCAATAATTTTGCATTGCTGATATAAAACAAAAGAAGTTCGTGCAAGCTATGAATAGTCAAATAAATATAGGTCTATAATTTGAAGTTTCATATATAACATCTTTTTGGAAAATTTCCTCATTAAAATTGTTGAGGAGGTATGTCAGTCATACTGTGATGTAAAAAAATTATCTGAATATTTAAAAGATCTGAGCAGAGCAGTAAATACATTATTAGAGTAGTACTGGCCCAGCACAAAACTTTGTACATCTTCCTTGGCTAACTTCAGGCTTAGAGAGAGTGTCTCTGCAACTGTTGTGCCAGTTTTCTTGAACTACGTTACCTAGCAACAAATTTCCAACTAAGTATGGTCACCTCACACCTGCAAGTGAATGGTAAACCCTCCATTGTATTTGTCCCCCACCACATTCTAACTCTTTCTCGTCTTGCTTCAGTGTTGATTGACATAAACACTGAAGCAAGACGAGAAAGAGAAGTAGATTTGTACAGTCTGTTTGACTGGAGAGGTTATGACGTAGCTAGGTTTAGAGCAGATCTAGAAGAGCAAGAGTATGATATGTTGGAAACTGATGTAAACCTAGCCTCTCAAATATTTGTTCAAGGTCTAACAAGTGCGAAAGAGAAAAATCTTACAAGCATTTTGAAGAAGAGAGGAAATATAGGGGTCCCATGGATAACTGATGAGATAAGGAAGGAGATGCAGTTGAGAAATAATTATTTTAAAAGAGCGAAACTTAGTCGACTTCAAAGTGATTGGGATGAATTTAAAAGGTATCGAAATCGAGTTCTTAGCATGCTCAGAAAATCAAAATATGATTATTACTATGAAAAGATTGACAGACAAAGAGGAGATAGTAAGGGTATGTGGAAAACTCTTAAGAAACTTGTAAGTGAAAAGAATCAGAAGTGTACTGCAGATGAGATTGTCTTATGCAATGGTAGCATAATATCAGATAAGGTAGACATTGCAAATCACTTTAATACATATTTTTCTGAGAGTGTTGAAGAGATTATAAGTAATATTTCGGAAATAGATATAAATAATATTAGTAATAGAATAGTTGACCAGGTTGAACTTAACCAGTACAACCGAGTGAGTAAAGATATCATCATGTGTGACTTCAAACAAGTTCAAATCCAGGATTTAAATAAGCTAGTGATGGATTTAAAAAATAAAGGAGGTGGAACTCTGGATGGAATCTCTGTCAGATTGTTAAAAGATGGGTATCCTAGCATTAAGCATAGACTACTTCATTTAATTAATTTATCATTAAGTAAAGGCGTATTTCCCAAAAGTTGGAAAGAAACACTTGTAATTCCGGTCCCTAAAGTTGCTGGGACTACATTAATTGATCAATTTAGACCGATAAATATGCTGCCAATTTATGAAAAACTGCTGGAGCTTGTTGTACACTCTCAGTTAGAGGAATATTTTTATAAAAATAACTTTATTATGACTAATCAATCTGGATTCCGGAAAGGTCACTCCTGTGAAACAGCGGTGCAGTGGATGGTTTCTGAGTGGAACAAACTAAGAGATAATAATTTATCAATATTGTCAGTTTTCCTGGACTTCAAAAGGGCTTTTGAGACCATCGATAGGAAAAGGTTGTTAATGAAATTGCAATATATGTATGGTGTTCAAGGTACTGTGTACCAGTGGCTCGATGATTATCTCAATGAGAGAGCTCAAAGAACTAAATTTGATGGGGAAATCTCAGACACTATCGATGTAAATCTAGGAGTACCACAAGGCTCAGTCTTAGGACCATTCTTATTTTCAGTGTATGTTAATGACATAAATTGTTGTTTAAATAAATGTGTGATAAATGTCTATGCAGATGATACAGTCATCTTCTATGGTGGAAATGATATGACTGATTTGAACAATACATTGAACGAAGAATTGAAGGTAGTGACTGACTGGTTGAGCATTAATATGCTAAAGCTGAACAATAGTAAGTGTAAGGCAATGATGATTGGTACTGGGAAACTACATTATATGAACACAACTGATAATTGTGAAGTTAATATTGTACTAAATGGTGAGTTAGTGGAATGTGTTAAATCATTCAAATACTTAGGTATGTTGTTGGATGTAAATCTAAGTTTTAAACAACATATACTGTACATAGAGAACAAAATCAGAAAAAAACTTAGCTACCTTAGTAGGATAGGTCAGCACCTGACAGTAGCCACAAAACTATGTATATATAACACTATTATTAAACCACACCTTACCTTTTGTATGATTTTATTGTATCAGGCATTTAATACAGATATTGAAAGACTACAGATTCTACAAAATAGAGGCATGAGGATTATTCTGAAATGTAGTAGATATACACCTGTAAATACTATGTTAAAATCTCTAAATTGGCTAAGGATTAAGGATTATGTGTATTTTCAAGGCATGTGTTTTATTTACAAACTTCAAAATGGTCTTCTACCTGCATATTTTACAAACACTGAAAAAGTTGAAAATGTCCATCAGCATTACACGAGAGCGCATAATAATTTTTTTCTAAACCATGTTCATAAACAATCATCGGCCAAATCTTTATTTTATCTTGGGATTCGTTCTTTTAATGCTCTTCCACTTAATGTTAAAAGTGTGAGGAGTCTTAGCATATTTAAAAGCAAACTTTTAGAAATTATAATGACGGAAACATTTATGTTGACATCCTAATTAGATTATTCTATGTTTTTAGTGTGTTAATTCTTTGGTTTGTGTCTTTATTGTGTATCTTTATGTATCTTTGTATTGTACTGATTTGTGAAAGATAGCGCTTGCGCTAAATAAAGAATTATTATTAACTTTTCCAGGGTCAAGAGGGATGACTAATGTAACTGCATGGAAAGGGGGGAGGAGGGTTTACCAAATAGGATGGAGTTGGGTTTACTACATTATTTCTGAATTTTAATTGCAACTCTTCCATTTTACATTTTATTTCATTTTTAAATTTCTTTTGGCAGCTGTTTCAAAACTCTTTAAGAGTCAGCTGTAGTAAAATGTAAACATAGGAGAAAATATTTCCTAAATATCGCTGTAACTAGTGAACCATTAAAATAATGAAAAATGTTACCACTAATTAGTATAGCTATTTTTTGTATCATATAGACACCATCTTTTCAATACAGTATTTGTGCCACAAAACTCGTGGATATTGCTGAAATTTCTGTTTTTTTAAGATTTTCCACGAGTTCAGGCACAAATATTATAGTTTTAAGATGGTGTTTATAAGATCGACTAAAAAATTAGCTACACTAATTACTAATTAGTTTTCATATTTTTTATAATTTTAATGGTTCAAAAGTTTTATAGCGATATTTAGGAAATATTTTCTTCTTGAACAACTTCTGTGTCACATTCGCACTTTCATACAATTTTGTGTTTGCATGAAACAATTTCTTGTCCCAGAACTTGAGTTCAACTTTTAAATCATTTAAAACATGTTCTAATTTCTATCAAGAAATGTGACACAGAAGTGGGGTACAGATGTTGAACAAGAAATTGCTCCGTGTAAATTGGGCTTTAAAATTGCAACAAGCAATTTGTAAATAGTACTCAAGTAAATATTTGGACGATTGAACTGAAAATTTGTAAAAAAAAATTAGATAATGTTGGTCTTGATCACCATGCAAGGTTGTAACTTAATCGGAAGATTTTTTGAAATGATAACCAGGCAATAGGAGGATTTGGCTGAAAGCCTGAAACCTATCACCCGAAAGGTACCTACCAATACAACAGTTGCAAGAACTCTGAAACATTTCGATTTGATATCACTCGGTGAGACCTATCTATTGGGCATATTAATTTTTTAACCAATCGGTGGGCAGCGCTAAAAAAACTATACACTACTATATCTGAATGATATTAGTGTCTGTGCAAAATTTTAGCTTGATCAGAAAAACAATGTGAACTGTGGCATATCGGGCCAAAAAAACAGGAATGTGTCCGCAAGTGGCAAATGGAGACTCTCGCTCAATTACTACATAGTTGGTTACTCTATTTTATATTTTAAATACGTTGTTGGTTCATTTTCCAGGTTACGGATCCTGACAACAACTCTGCTAGTAGCCGGAATCGTGTTTGTCCTGAAGCAATGGCCAGAACTGAGAGACGTTGGCAACCACTTGATGCGTCATCTAAAAGAAGCTTTGTCCGTCAAGTAGCCGGCAAGTTGCTTTCGATCAATTATTTACTTATGTGATAGTTGACTCATCGCTCCTCCTTTCTTTGATCCCTCAACTTCGTACAAACTTTATTTTTACTTCTGTCATTCAATCATCTCTTGTCTACAACACTGAGTTGAGGACTGTTGTATCTACCCATGATGATAGTTCCTACATGATTCACAAAACTTATTTTATCCAATTACTTTTAGATGAGTGCAATACCTAAATACTTTTTTACCTTTAGTATTCAATTAATCAAACATGTTAATAATTATACAGTGGATTCCGAGTATTCTTTCCCACTTCACTGACGTTTAGCGTTCTGATGAACACTTGGATTTCACAGTGCATCTGTGGTAAATGAACACTTGCCTGGCCTGCTACAACAGGCGTGTGATTTCACTTTCCAAAGATTGTGCTCTTACCTTCTCAATCTAATGTCTGTGGTGTATTTGATAGCTGTGTGGCGAGTAATTAATTATATGAGAATTACTATATAGCATTCCTTCATGATGAGTAATAATAGTGCTGTTTAACTGATACCAATTGCTGTGGATTCAATTAAAATGTATTAACGAAAGAAATCGTACATAATTTTTTTATTGGTGCATATTTAAAAAAAATTATATGTTAATGCACGCACAATTATTTGTTGAACGAAGATTTGCATTGATTTGCTGGTGTACTGCTGTACTTCTATCAAGACGATTAATAATTGTGGCTACTCTGGAACTCCTGTCCAAAACTAAGTCAGTTCTTTTTACCGAATTAACATAGAATTTTTCGAATTATATAGTTGCAGAATAGGATCCATGAAGGCCGATGCAAGGAATGCAAGCTCATTTTATTCCGCCTATAGTTTGTCCCTGCACAAACTATTTAGGTAGAAATAAATCACAAACTAATAGTGACATCTTACAATTTTGTATATTTTAATGGGCTTCTAAACTCCAAGCTAGAATAGAGCGCGCCACGGGGGATCGTTCCTGGTTGCTATGGCAACAGTAAAATATTTGTTGATTTGTCTAAATTGAAAGCAAAAGAAATTGTTTGACATAAAGTGATCTTCTAGTATGAAAAGTAAGTAATTGAAACTATGTCTACATTTAAGTAGTATATATTACATTTTAAAACAATTACCTTCACTCCGAACACAACAGTTTGGCATTATATTTCAAATACAAGAAGTTTAAGTGAGCTGTCATCTATCTGTCATTCTGTACAGACGCATGCGTGGAAGGAAAAAGGAACAATTCTCACTAGCGCTCCGTAGTGAGAGCAACTGGCAGCGTGGAAGCCCATTACTTATTTCAAAAAATTGTTTTGAAAAAATAATATGTTGTGGCTTACTCTCAAGGCTTACTTTCCTTCCTCTCAAGGAAAGAAAAAATTATCTTATTTTTAGTCACCTCCTTGGTCTGTCTCCTTGACGATGATCACCTTGTACCTTCCCTGGTGAGTTTGTGGCTTGATTTCATGCTCTTCACAAAATTATGAGGAGTTAATCAAGTTGATTGCGGCAGCAGTTGAAAGCCTAGTGTGGTGTGGTCCAAGCATAAGCTGATGATCACAGGTGAAGCTTATGTTATGAGCTTGTGCGCACCTCTTTGTAATTCTGTTACTGGCTATATACAGGATGCACCGTTTTTTCCATTGAGCTGAAAGTTTTCACACGTCATGTAAAGATCAACGGTTTGCAGGCTGAAATTTTGTTGAACTCCATTAATCGGTTCAATTTTTTTTTAAATATCTTATTGCCTATTGGTTGATCCAATCAGTTTGAAATTTTGCAATGTCATTAAGACTAATATTTTATTAAATTTTACACATTTTAATTCAAATCGTCAAATTGGTAAAAGTTTAAATAATTATCTTCTAATTGGTCAAAAATCAAAATGTTCCTATCATTATCAAGTTCACATTTTTCATCAAGACTACAACCCACATTATCTAATATTTTAAACATTTTCAGCCCAATCAAGAAACTTTACATTTATTATTTATTTATTGTATATTTACCTGACAGAGGCAGAATGTCTAGTGTAGGGCTACATAGGTGCCCTATTTAGAAGTATATTTACCTGACAGAGCCAGAATGTTTAGTGTAGAGCTACATAGGTACCCTCTTTAGAAGTATTTATACCTGACAGAGGCAGAACATCTAGTGTAGGGCTATATAGGTGCCCTCAATAGAAGTATATTTACCTGACAGAGGCAGAATGTCTAGTGTAGGGCTACATAGGTACCCTCTTTAGAAGTATTTTTACCTGACAGGCAGAGGGCTATATTGTAGGGCTATATAACCTAGGTGCCCTCTTTAGAAGAATATTTATTTACCTGACAGAGGCAGAATGTCTAGTGTAGGGCTACGTAGACGCCCTCTTTAGAAGTATTTTTACAGACTTATTGCCAATTTATGAGTTTTGAAATAGCTGTCGGAAGAGATGGGTCGAAAAGTACCAAATAGACAACATTAAAAATTATCTATTACTATTAGCTTTGTTTTTTTTTAAATTCACATGAAGTTCGGTGACCCTAATATAATATCTATTTATGTTATTTATTATCTATTGTTGAATAACATAAATAGGTACTATTAGAATCACTGTACTGCATTTGAATTTTTTTTAAAAGCAGGGCCCTTACCTAATATAGTCTATTATACTAAGACGGTCTTACACTAAGACCGTCCTAGTGTAAGACCGAGATAAGACAATTCCTTAGCCCCGATTTAATATAAAAAGGTCTTATTGCACTCCGCCAAAGCATGCTAGAGATCAAGCCTGTCGGGATTACCGTTGACCGTCTTATATTGGTCTTACCGTGGTCTTAGCATAAGAAAACACGATATTAGATAAGGGTCCAGAGCTAACGAGATAATTAATGTTGTCTATTCGTCAAGATAAGTACATATCCTTTACAAAGTGTATACCTAGATGGGAAGTTGCATTTAAGTACTATTGAAATAAATAAATATCGCGACCTGCTTCCAACTACTGTCGGGTCAGGGGGTGGGATGATCCCACCAATGTTCTAGGGCACTTGTGATCTCAGAGCCGACTTGCCAAGTCCGACACTCCACACTTCTTCAATCTCTTCTTCCACTTCTTCAGCATCCTCTCTTTCCACCAGTTCCCTCCATCTCTCTCTGTCTTCCCACCACTTCTCTGTTGTAATTACTCCCCAACACTCTCCTCTTTCTTCTGCTGCTGCCTCTATTCGTTGATCCATTTAGTTCTTGGTCTTCCTGCCTTTCTTCTGCCACCCCTGGCTGCATGCTCTGCCTCTCTATATGGTATCCTCTCTTCTCCCATCCTCTTTATATGTCCGTACCATCTTAGCCTCTCATTTCCAAGTTTAAATCTAAGAGACTCCACTTCTAGGTCCTTTCTAATCTTTGCACTCCTCACCTTGTCCATCTTCGTCACTCCTGCCACACTTCTCAGGAACTTCATTTCCGCAGCCTACATTTTCATTTCTTCCTTCCCTCCCATTGGCCAAGTTACTGCTGCATATGTGAAGATTGGACTATTGAAAATCAGTAATAATTAATAGATACCTATCTTTGATTCAGTGGATAGTGTTTGGTTGGATCTGTTGCACATATTGGTGCTCGCTCATCAACACGTTACATCGTGCGTTTTCTTGAAACATTATAATTTTATGATAGTCGCACGTCGCACCTAGCCAGTTCCAAAATTGCAAAAGCCATATTTTCACTTCACTTGGTTTTTTTGACAAACAACAAATAAGCACATGTTGGATTGTTCTATCCTTACATTTATCAAATACGCCCAGAATACTTGTGATGGTGGAGTTACTTATAAAATCTGTGTCTATGTCCAACTCCAATATAAAATTACCTATATTGGTCATGAGTTATCTTATAGTACCTTCTACATATTTAATTCTTACAATGATAGTACCTACGCCAATGAATGCATTCATTGTATTTCTAGAGTTTTACACAAATCCCTGTCAGAGATTCTTCACTTTTTGTACCACACTGAAATAAGTGTCTGTCCTTAACATATACTAGGTAATATTTAATTGATTTCATTCTAATATCACTTGAATACTACCTACTAAAGATAAATCCAAAAAGATTTTTATCTAATGTTAAAATCTACCTAACTGTGAGAAATTGCAAAAAAAACATAGTCCCAAGTCTAGTTACTAGTAAACCTTGATACTAGAATTAGATTGTCTCCAATTCATATTATGTAACTATTGAAGTACATAATTTCGAGTTGAATAACTTAGTGCTATTTATATGATTTCATTTCATTATGTAGGTATTAAGAGAGATATGAAATAAAACTCACGTTTCATAGCAAAGAAACTATTGTTTGCAATTTTTTAATTTTAACCTATGAAATAATCTACATGCAGTGAAATTTTGACACTAAAAGTTGAAATACGACTGTAGGAAAACAATTAAGTCATTAATTTATATTAGCTGTAAAATCACAAAAGAGCAGCTTTCATGTCAATCGTCAGGCTGCAAACACATGGGCGACTTAGTCGCTAGCGACTTAGCGACTAAAAGTCGCCCTGTGTGTTTGCAGCCTAACGAGTTCAGTAGAAATTGTAACTACATCGCGAAATAACTGAAATTGATGCTTACCTCAGTGTCAACAACCAAATACAATCAGCGTATTTTATTACAGCAGATATTCATTCAAATTCTTGTGAAACTGGATGTCTACTTACCAAAAGCAGCCTATTGACAGATTGCAATTCTTTTGATCTCGGTCTTCTGAATGAGGCGTCAAGAAGACTTTGTCAGACTGTTTTTATCACTGCTGAGTGAGAGGCACTGTTTTTATCAGCCATCTTATTTTACTAGCGCATTCTATTGATACTTTTAGTGTCGAATAAATAGGGATCTTTGAACAGTCCATGCACCTTGAAATGCACTGCCTGAATGATTGTGGTGCCTGAATGTCCCTCAAATGCTTAGAAATAGTGTTGGCACTATTATATGAAAAACCGGTATAGGAAGTATTGAATGTGGCTGTACAATACATGCTGTACAATACAGCATGTACATGTAGCATCAAGGTTTACTAACTATTAACTGGGCATAGAACATTTTTTTGTTGCAATTTCTCGCAGAAAGATTAAACATCTTCTTGGCTTTACCTTTGATACTACCACCATGTATTCAAGTATACAACTACAAAACAAGAATACAATAGTCTTAATGAATTGCTGACATTGGATTGGTTGCTAATTAGCAAAATATTATTTAAATAGAAAAATTGCAATCAAAGCACAGATTTCTAAGATCTCCTAAGATCTTCTAAGAGCACAGATTTCTAAGAAATCTGTGCTTTGATTGCAAAATATTTAAGAAGAAGCTTGTATCTGTTCCATCAGTGGTTTGTTATCTTTATCTCATAATAATTCTCAATAATACTTTTCCATCTAAATTATTAACTAATCAAAGATCAATAGACCATTTTAAATATTATCTCGGTGGCTCTGCTTGCTAAGAAAAGTCATATACAGTATTATTTCCAGACACCTTAGTCCCTGTTTTATACCCCGTCCCCACTACAAGTTTCAACTGCAGTTGAAAATCTCAATCGCAGTTGAAAACCAGTGTGAACTGAACGCGATCGAGTTCAACTGCAGTTGAAATCTCAATTTAGTTCTAGAAAGGCAGTTGAGATCTCAACTGCAGTTGAGGTCAACCGCGGTTGAAACTGTAGTGAGAACGGGGTATTACCTATTGTTGAAACAGGGACTAAGGTATCTGGAAATCAAACTGCATATGATTTTTCTTAGAAAGCAGAGCCACCGAGATAATAATTTAAAAAGGTCTATTGATAATATTTGGAGAACATTTCCAGTGGCGGCTTGTCCATAAGGGCTAATAGGGCTAGCTCTACAAATATTTTCCTTTAACGGGATGAAAATTGTATTTACTAGTGATGAACATTAGGTAACAAAATTGGTTGATAATTGACGTATTAAAAATAATTAGTGTATTTATTTTAAGCGAACCATGGATGTGTTCAAATAAATACGCGGGTTGTCTCCAGTCACCACTAAGATCCCGCTGTTACTTGACGACGCTCAGCTCGGTCAAGTTCTTCTAAGGGGCTCTGAAGGTTTTACCCAATCCAGTCCACACTTGTATACTACTAGTAGCGATGTACTCCATTAAAGTAAATAAGGGAAAGTAAACTGTGCACGGATTATTTCACTCAATGTAGTATGTGTTGTTGGGGCAGATTTGAGTAAGCCCTTTATGCACAATCGGGGGTCACAAGCTACACAATTTATGCCTGCTCGTCCACACTCAGACAAAATGTTGATATTGCGTCAGTTTCTCTTCTAGGAATATGATTGTTATGATGACCACCTAAGGTGCAAGGACAACTATCTAAATGACTGGTTAAAATATGAGAAAATGATTTTTGAAGTGGCAAGGCTTTGCTCAAGCAAGACATCATGTTCAGTAATGTTAGTTGACAACAACTGAATCACATAAACTCTTTTATTAAAGTAATTTCAAATTTATACCGAATAAACAAAATCTTGAAATGAAACGTCCTGGTCCGCATCAGCCTGACATTTGAGAAATTCACTAATTTGGCAACAACTCACAAAACCGAACTTCTGCATCTTGGATCTACCTATTGAACCTTATGGTTAGGCAATAAGGTACTTGTGCAATTGTATGACTTTTAATTATGGGTAATACTAATAATTTACATTACTGCTGTAGGTACTAGAGACAATAAATTATCAGCCCCACCAATAATTTCAGTAACGAGCCACCACTGGTTATATTATATATTTTAATAGAATCAAGACGCTTATGTTATAGGAAACTCTCTATTTTTTTCCTTAATAAGAAACAAGTCCCCAATAAATATATAGAAACATTTGTTTTACTTTTGAAGTGCAACATTTTCATTGATAGCTCTCCCATTGGAATATACACTAGCATTTTGGCGGGAAAAACAAAGCGAATCCATCGACTGCCTGATGACGTAGACAGCAATGTTATTTGCGACCTGCACGGCGATCATTTAACTTTTCCCGACAAACGATCGACAACACTTATGAGAGATTTGCATTGACTCGACTTTGTAGTCGATCGACTATGGTGTGTCAATGTTATTCTCCCTCTCCCATAAGAGATGTCGATCGACTGTAGACAAAAGTTATATGATCCTTGTGCAGAACCATCATGATTTAACTTAGTGTTTATCCTTCTTGTTTATACCTAACTTCCTTTTGTCTTCAGAGGTCCGTTGGGCCGTTTCTACATCCTAGACATGTATACTTTTAATATATCACGTTTTTAACTAAAAGAATTCCCTATTAGCGAGAAATACGCCTGGCCTCAGTGCAAAAAAAATAAGTGGCCCAATTCGATCATCATTTGTCATACAAAACTCTCTATTTTGTACAATAACTAGCAAACCAATAAATGTCAACCTAATATGACTGCCAATAGGTAATATGAATGAATATCTTTACTTTGCCAGTTCAATTTAGAAAATGGTGGTAGTAATTAACAAATAAATAGTACGAATAAGTAGGAGTACTTTAGCTGAGCAATTATCAAGTCTTGTTTCTACAATACTTTGGTGGCATACTGTTGACAATATTCTGAAGATTGCTTCATGACCTGAATGTTCTCTTGGGGATTATTCTAAATTCCCTTGTCGTCTCGTATCGTATCAATTGATACGGCGTCACTACCATGTTAAATAGATAGCAGTGAGACCATATCAAGTGAAACCTACTGAAACGATCCTAGGTGAAACAAGATGGCAAGGAAATTTAGAATAGCCCTCCTTGCAAGGAGCCTGGGCATTGACTTGGATCTCTTTTGTTTTATTAAGTTATTAATATTATTGAAGGGAATGAACTAATAGTACGACTATGTAAATCCAATTTCCAGATAAAGTGTCTTGAACCATGACAAACTAGTGAAGAATTATAAAACTAAAACGTGAATAAACAAACAGTGAAGTGCGTTTTTCCAGTAGTAGCGAATTGGAAGTGATATAAGATATACTATTAAACTAGTTTCAAAATATTCATTTGTATAATATTATGATGACACTGTATATTCGTATCATTTAAGATAATGTTAATGACTAGCTTTATTGTCAGCTGTGTTGTAAATTAGGAGTTAATTAAATTGTAGGTAGTCGAGCACATGTAGTCAAGTCAAGAGCATTTGACCTGACAATCTGCATGATAGATACGTCCAAGCATGGTAGTCCGAGACCATAGCTGTTGGTGCTTATCATATTTGTATTATTATTCATTATTCACGCCATCCAGGCAACTGCTACTGTGTAGTACATTCGTCGTATTACAATGTTATTATTAATAGGTTCACATGTTTCAATAATTCACATCGAAACACGTCTTCTCCTATTTGTTTTATGCTGCACCTGAATTACTAGTATATATTTTGTGTGTTCATTTTTTACATTTGAAAACACGGGACTTGCCCTCTACTAAGAACCTACCATTGATGGATTATTCGTATTGCCTGTCTTCTACGCTCAATGTACACATCTCTTGTTTAACATTCATATGCACATATTTTCTACGTGTTTATTGTTTATCATTGGTTTGTACAGCTAAGTGGAAATAATGACATAACATTTGAGGATTAAATAGGCTGTCCAGAACAATTAAGTGCAAGGCAGAGATGTTACATGCATTATTAAAATGAATGGATGCATGCACATCCTGGGTGTAGATTCTTTGATTCCCAGAAAGTTCGTAAACCTGTAAAATCTCTGCCAGATGTAGCTACAAAGTGGACTTTCATTACCGATTCTTGAACAAGTTCTGTTTTTCTTATTTCTCTTATTACCTATATAGAGTAATAAGTTTGTAAGATGTAAGATTGTTAATATTGAAATATAATGTGAATATTTCTTCTTTTAAAATTGTGTAACCCATATTCATTAACGTTAATTTGTTTTCTTAAGCTATTTCAATTACTTCCGCTAGGAAGAGTGAAGAAAGAAAAGAGTTTAATTTATTTGCAAAGATCTTTCTTCATGCCGTTCGAGCATGACTGAAATTAATTTATTGTATCGTTAGTTGATATCGTCATTGAGAATGTGCAATCTCTAAATCTCTCAATGCCTTATGTTTTAATCAAGGTTCTCGCCAGGTCCTGTCCGCTGGGCCCAGCAAAAATTATTAGTCGCCCTGCAATCAATTCTTCTGAAATTACCTTTTTAGACCTTTTTATGCCAGGTATGAGAAACCTGATTTGAAATCCACGCACAATCAAATTATTTTCTTGTGGCACAGTAAATTCCGTCCTCGCATCCAACTCAAGAATCCAAGTATCAAACTTTGCAAGAATGATTTAATATCAAAGAATTGATGATTGATTGAGTGGCAAAGTAGGTAAGTTTCAAGTGACTAAATTGAATAACTGTTATTTTACAGTTTTCCTTGAAGGTACTAGTATTAATATATGCACCATTTTATGCAACATTTTAAACAAGAGAGCAGAACTTCAAAATATTTTGCTGTATGACATTATGACAAATTATGACATGTATGACAAAGAAAAAGAAAAAAGAAAAAGGCTGGGCGACCGAGAACAAAGTGGATGAGTGGAGTGGAAAGGGCTGCGGAAGAAAGAGGAGAAAATTGGAATGTGATTAGAGACGAAAAATGGGGGGAGGATGTGGATAGATGGAAGGGGTTGGTTGAAAAAAGGGAGGATGAAGAAAAGAAAACAGCAATAGAGGAAGAGGAAGAAGAAGACAAAGAGACGGAGATAGAGGAGGGGCGTCGGACCTGGCAAGTCGGCTCCAGACTTAGAAGTAGATGCCCAAGATAGTTGGTGGTTCGTCCACCCCATGACCTGACATTGTGTTAGAATCTTGGCTTGATAAAATAAATGACATTTTTGTTGGGAAATGTTGAATATATGGAATAACTGTAATTTTCCTAGGTTTTCCAACAGAAGCACAAATATAAATAGTACCTGCAAAAAAACTATTGACTTAAAAAATTTCATTGCCACGGCATTTTCTGGTTAAATTTTAGACCAATCGGATAACTTACGCAATAAAATAATTTTAAGCCTCTCCATAGTTTTAGATTCCAAAAATTCGCTGTGCAACCGTTTTCAGGACATAACGGCTGTTTCCCGTCAATTAATGTGCACTAAATTAATTGTAATCAACATATTATCTGAGATTTACAATTTATAAAAAAAATATCACAGCTTGGCAAACTTTGGGACAGAGGCCCCCAGACCCCCTCCTCAGAACCCTAATTTTCCAGTGCTATGGAAATCTGCAACATGCGCAATTGTTTCAAATAATACCATTATGTTGAAAATCCTGGGGAGATCCCTGGCACTTCTACTCAAGATCACAAAACCCGCAGCACGTTAGGGAATTCTCCTCTAATTTAAGGTAAATTCGTAAATAACAGCACAAATAATAATCACATACACTCTTATCACTTGAGAAATAGAACATTTTCATTCATAAAAATCATTTTCAAATGTCATGGAACATTTTGGCGGGAAAAACGGCATGTAATGAGAATCTGGTTTGTGATGTCATTTCCAAGTCCACAACAATGTGTTACCATGGTGATTGGTGATATGCTTTGTTGCCATGGCAACATATGAGCTATGACTTCAATATCAACTTTGTAAATCAATTCCCAGAGAACTATTGAATCCACAACAAAATTAATAACATATCTGTATTCAGCAACGTCTCCCCTACCATAATAATACAATTATTTGGACATCTAATTTAGAGGTAGAGTGGTGTATATAGTTATGTCTTCCTATTCTTCTCGGTAGTGCGGCATGGCAAAAAGAAGACACTTTCCACTATTTACTACCAGCCAGCGTAAGATTTGTGTCTGCATCAAAACGAAAATTACACAATCGTGCTGCTGAACTGCACTTGCTTTCGAACCTCAACTTGAGCCATTACTTCGATGACACAATGGCGTCACTCGGAACACAAGCTCCAATGTTGCCGATGATCCATTCCAGAATCATGGCTCCAGCCAAGCAGTGGCGGCTATTACAGTGTGCAAGGTGTGACAATTGCACACCTGATCATCCAAGAAAATTATTTAAAAGTGCTCCCTAATCCAGGAAGTAGGAAGTTAAATATTTTGTCTAATCATTTTGCTCTCCAAAAGACGTAAAAATGCATCAATTTCAAACTAAATATACAAAAAAATCCGGGGTTATGCGCCCCGGCCCCGCATCTGCTGGGGGCTCTCCTCTTAGATAGAGTACTTTCTTCTACGTCTTTCTATGTAATTGTACACCTGTTGTAAAGCCAAATAGCCGCCACTGCTCAGCCAAGTACCTACTGAACCAGCGTATGTATTTTCACCGGGGAAAAATATTTGTTAAAATAAAAACATAAGATAGTGGTTTTATACTGGACAGCCTCGCTAACCTACTGACTTGAGTTAAATATGATATTAAGGGCCGGTCTTTCAATACACTGCTAAAGACTCAATTAGCTGTTAACAGTTAGTAAGTTCAAAACTCTGTCTTTCAACTGGTTGTTACCATGACAATCAACAGACAATCTTAATCAACAGCTTAAAAGTTAGCAGAGTATTGAAAGACTGACCCTTAATCAAAAGATTAAAGGCCAGTCTTTCTAGTCCGCTAAACCAGTACCAAAGATAATTAAAGCAAGCCAGTACCTAGTTCAGTTTTAAACGGTCATTCGAGGATTTTCATTGGTTGCCATGGCAATGTAGTCCTAATTGACTGTTTAAAAGTTGGCAAGACAGTGAAAAACTGGCCCTAAGGGTCAGTCTTTCAATACTCTGCTAACTTTTAAACTGTTGATTAAGACTGCATTGTCATGGCAACAACCAATTGAAAGACAGAGTCTTTAGCAGTGTATTGAAAGACCGACCCTGACTTAAGACTGTTTTGACTTAATCGTAGAGTAAGACGATACAGTGATACCATTCATAGAATTAAGTTGTTCATACCTCAGATAGATTCTACATGATTTTCAGAGAAGTCCCAATCATAAAATGCTGGTTTTTACGTTACAATTGATATAAGATGAAATTGGTGAACTTCACGCAGATATTTCTTACAATTTCAATTATTCAATTTCAATCCTATGCTGCATTAGGTAACAATTTTAAACGTTCATACATATTTTAATTTTTTTAACTAAAGCCTGAATTACAAGGATCAAGTGTTGAATAAAGCCCCATTTACACGGTGCAATTTCTTGAACAACTTCTGTGCCACAGAGATTCTGCTCGTGCGCAGTATCACTTTTGAGATGATAAAGGGAATCTGCACATGTGCAGAACTTCTGTGACACAAAAGTTGTTCAAGAAATTGCACCGTGCAAATGGGGCTTTATGTAGAGGCCAAGGTGAAATTCTTCACGTGTCCAGCCGAGATCGTCTTACATTTCACCAGATTACAGGGAAACCTGACAAAGTACAACAATTTGCTTATTAATTCTGATCTATTTTATACCGCAGCAACAAAATTGCGAATATCACTTGGTACGCATTGGTTTTGATTTCAATGGCAGTGAACAACATGGCAACAGCTAAATATCATATAGTTCAATTATTAGTTTAAAATAGAATACAAAATTTAGGCCTTTAAGTAAGATAAAATTCACTTTAGCCAAAAGTAGACTTTAACAAGTGTTTCATTGGCTGTTGCCATGATTTCAGGCGATAAATCCTACCGCTAACTTTATCGGGACTTGGTACAACCGGGTCTTAGTGTAGTACCTTTAATTATACAATTATTATGAACTCGGTGATATCTAGCTAAGAAAAGATAATAATGATGAAGTTCAAAACAACTTTGATATTGGTCGTTTTCTGGACCTGATAAGTGATTCCTCCAATCTCTAGAATGTTACTTAAAATTGGTATCACTGAATCATTTATAACCAATCCTGGTATTGTACCTATGTCATTCCTTGTAACCATGGATGGTATAGGTAATCTAAAGCCTTGCCTTCTAGTTCTTGACCATCTGTCTGTTAATTCTTCGAAGAGAATCTACAATGAATGAAGATGCTTCCAGAAGGTAGGTACCTAGTGAATAGCACAGTTTTGACATGTTAAACCAGTAGTGACTTGAAAACAGCCAATGAGAACAGTATAGGGTCCGTCCATCCTATATAGCGTATGATATTGGGAGCTTCTCAGGATATTGGAATATTGGAGGTTTGTTACTGTCAAAAAATGTTGTCCTGACTGTTTTACCTCTGTGCACTATTGTATCAAAATCTGTAAGAATTACATCTAAGTAGGTACTTATAATTTTTCTTAAAACTGACTGTAAGTAGGCAAAACCTACCTACTCGTTTGTATGTTCTTCATAAATCGCATAATTTTTCTTGGTGCTTTTCATTCCATATCTCCACTCTTTTATTAAACCAAAATATTGATCCTTATTTTATTAACGTAATAACTGTTTGTAGGTTTGAAATAAACTGTATTTATTGACATGAAAAGTTTAGAAATGAAATGCCAGATTACATTCAGAGACACACTTTTAAGGAGGGTCTAGCAATGATCACGGTCTTCGGGAAGTTTCCAAAAATTTGCAAAGAAATTCGAATTTTTAGAAGGCCGTTTTACCATGGCAGCACAATTTTACATGTAAAACTACACTTTTCAGTAGGAAAAACGTACAAATAAAGCACTGAATCCCTCATAGCTCGGTAAAACATCCACGAACGTGTACATTTAAAAATGTTAAAATGAAATATTGCACTGATACACGCTATAGTAGGTAGTTTTTCAAAAAAATCTATAGGTTGGAAAGCAGCTAATTAATACACTTTTGAAAATATCAACAAGACTTTTTCCGTATAGTCGCAATGTTAAACTGTGAGTAAAGCTGTAACTTTGAAGTGATATATCTCGAAAATTAGTTCACCTTGACCACTTTTTCTTGCTATATTATAAATAATAATAGTAGTCAGTGGCTAAGAAGAATAATTGATCATGTTGTGATACAAACATGAAATTAAGTGGAGATGTTCCTTAGGGCATTTAAAAAAGATTTGGCTATGATATCATTCTAGATTTTGCCCCCTGGGGTCAGATGTGACCTCTGGCGGTCAAATTACACAAATCTTCATAATTAATTACTGAATTTACATTTTTAGTGATGTTTGCAATGACTGAATTTTATTATTAGGTACTGTATTTGCTGTTCTAACATTTTATTTATTTAAAATCACTGTATTTTGTGACGCCATGATTCATTGTAAATTATCATCTTGTTCTACTTAAATTCTTGTTACTTTTTACACATTCTTATGTATTTTAGATTACTTTAGGTGTCTGCATCAATATCCCAGGATACGATGCATTTCCATAACATCCTCATAATTTGAAAAGTGTTTTTCAAGAGGATAAGGAAATATAACATGTAAAATGTAATATTAATGGAAATAAAGCAATCAATCAATATCATGACTACCTGTATATAAGTGACATAAAAAATTCAAAATTTTCCGAAAATTCCATTTTATGGTCATTTTGGGGTCAATTTGAGTCAAATTATAAAAGTCGTATTTCTAATTATGATATTTCATCATTTCCTTTTTAACATTAAGATGAAAATGTCTTGCGAGTGGTAATTACAATCATTTTTTAACCAAATTTGTTGTGGGTTAGGACGTTAATAAGCCAAAAGATTCAAAATTTTGATTCAATTATGGTTTACGTCATGCCATAATAATACCATAAAAGACAATTTCTCAGGGAATTATGCAGTCGGGTCGTAGGCTCTATAATAAACTGCCTCAACATGTAAAGAATATTCAGTGCAGGACTGCATTCAAATAGAAGTTTCTGATGGAACACTAGTGTTCAAGAATATCTTGACTCTTAAACTTGATTTTTCCAGTTATGCTTGGTGTGTTTAATATGTTAATTTTATAATTTCATAATTATGACAATATTTGTTCACTTTTAATAAACTTTCACTTTTTAATTTAAATGTTGGCTTTTACTTGACTTGTTTCATGTTATTATGTTTTGACAATGTTTGTATACAATTTGTACTATTTTTCTCTGCAAATAAACAAAATACACAAAAATACACTAAATTTAGCAGAGATGATCCTTAGCATTGCTATTACACGAAAAACATTTTAGTATTATTATCATTTCATATTTTGACCGTGGGGTCAGAAGTGTGAGGTCACTGTGAGGTCAAGGAGGTCAAAAACATAAATCCTCATAATTCACTACTGAAACAATATAGAGGGGGAGCTGGAGGTATAGAGGGGGAGCTGGAGGTATAGAGGTAGAGGTGAATTATGCCCCCTCCTTGAGCCCTTCTCGCAACAATTTTGGTTTTAATGATCATTTTTATCACTCAGAAGACTTTACCAAGCCAATTTTAAAAAAGTTTTAATGAAATAGCCTAAGAAATACGATTTTTGTTATTTGACCCCAAATGACCCCAAAATGGCCCAATGTGAAAATATTGATAATTTCGTATATTGTTTAAAGTAGCAGTTATTATCAAACAAACATTCACCCAAAATGTTATTTCAGTAGGGAATTATGAGGATTTATGTTTTTGACCCCCTTGAGGTCACTTCTGACCCCACGGTCAAAGTATGAAAAATGATATCATAGTCAAATGTTTTTCGTGTAATGCTAAGGAACATCTCTGCTAAATTTTTGCATCTATAATTGTGTATGGTAATATTATGGGGGCATGACGGAAGCCGCCCATAATTGAACCAAACTTTTGAATCTTTTGGCCTATTAGCATACTACCCGCAACAAATTTGGTTAAAATGATTACCACTCGCAAGACATTTTCGCCCGTCGCCATTAGCCTCGCTGCAGAACAGTGCGACGTGAAGCCCCAGACAAAAAAATAATGTTAAAAAGGAAATAGTGAAATATCACAAGAAATACGACTTTTATAATTTCATTCAAATTGACCCCAAAATGACCATAAAATGGAATTTAGGAAAATTTTGCATTTTTTATGTCGCTTATTACAGGTAGTCATGAATCATGATAAAGCAAACATTCACTAAAAATGTTACTTAGTAATTAATTATGAAGATTTATGTAATTTGACCGCCAGAGGTCTCCCCTGACCCCAGGGGCAAAATATAGAATTATATAGCCAAATCTTTTTTAAATATCCTAAGGAACATCACTAGGTACCAAATTTCATGCTTGTATCACAAAATGCTCAATTCCACCCAATATTAACCTTAGCCGCTCTACTACAGGCGCGTATGAAGGGGGGGGGGGGGGGGGATGAGGGGATTATCCCCCCCCCCCACTCGAGCAGGCTGGCCCCCCATTCACCATACAAAATTAAGTTTAGTGTCCAAAAAATCACTTAAAATTTGTTTAAATTCTAAAAAAACGCCCTGCTGGGCAAAAATAGGGAGTTATTTGTTGTAATTTGAGCAGTTTTCCCAGAATCGATTTTAAAATGTTTATATTCGAAAAATGCCATGCGGTGCAACAATTGGAGGGTTTTTTGCTTCAGTTTTGGCATTTTAAAGCCCCAGAATGACTTAACTGGTTTAAATCCTAAAAAACGCCCTGCGGGGCTAATACTGGGGGGCTTCACCAATCACCACCAGCCAGACCCCCCTTCCGGGTGTCGCAAAATATGAGTTTGATCACATTAATCGAAGACCATTTTCATTTTACAACCTATCAGGAGATGTTTATTTAAATTTTAACCAATCAATGGATTTCAAAAAAATTAGGATCTGCAAACAGAAAAGGTTGTCTCTACATATGTGCAAAATTTCAGCTCGATCGAAGAAAAATTCTGACCTGTATAGCCAAAATATGAGTTTGATCAGATTTATCGAAGACCATTTTCATTTTTCAACCTATCAGGAGATGTTTATTTAAATTTTAACCAATCAGTGGATTTCAAAAACATTAGGGTCTGCAACGCCCAGAGAATGTCCGAACACGTGTGCAAAATTTCAGCTCGATCGAAGAAAAACTCTGACCTGTATATCGTCAGTAACAGAAAAAAATACAGGTCCGTGCCAAATGAGCCAAAAGGAGACGCTCGCTTCGCTCGCTCAATAATGAAATCATAGTCGCAGTTTTGGACAGTAGTGGAATTTCAAATATTTACCCATCCTGAATTTGAGAAACAGTTTTTGCTCACCTTGAATGTTTGGGATTTAGGAACTAAATGTTGATTCTGACGATGACGGATACAAATACAATATCCAATATAATATTATTATTTTTTAAACATTCAAAGATATTATGAAATAAATTATACAAACTAGGTAGAACAGGTAGAAAAACTAATTTCTGTAAATAATATTATAAAATTTATATATTACCTATGTAATATGTTTTTATAAAATAAGATACATCAAAAACGTTTTAAAAATATTATTTTTTAAATCTTGTTGTCTGCCTAATGTGTATAAATTTGTAGATTACCTACATATCGTCGGCTTTCTGCAGAAACTCACATTATGGTGCAAAGTGAGTTAATTAAATTCGCAATAGTATAGACGATTCTGTAGTCTGGGCAAAATCGTCAATCGTAACTTTATTGCAACACCCACAAAATAACATTTTGAGTTATCACTTTTATAATATAAAAAAGGTGATCATCGAAAAGATATATTTTAGTGATTTTCTATCCTTCTTGCGATGCGCTATCTATGAATTGATGCGATGGGAGAATAATATTATTATGATGATACAAAATTCATGGTTTGTTTTCCAGTACCCCTACCTATTATCAGGCTACCAGGGTGTACCACGGTTCACGGCAATGCCGTCTTTGTGAAATAAGTAGATTTTATTAGGTATAGGTAAGGGTGCCGAGTTTTGTTGCATTGTAACTAAATTTAATAATCTGGTACGAAATGTGAGTTGGTGATTTTGTGCAGAAAGCCGACGCTATTTACTACTGTTTTGCGTTGAATGACAGATCTTAACTGCTCTGCTACTCACTTTTTCCTTTTGATATTTCTCTGCATTTCATTGTTGCTGCTTCAACAGCACCGATAAACGCTGCCCGAATGCCACATTTTTCAAGAAAGTGTAAACCTTCAGAAGTCGAGCCAGCAGGGGATGTGACTTCGTCTTTTAGTTGTCCTGGGTGAATATTTGTAGATATCATCATTCTGCTTGCTCCAAGAACCGTCTGTGCCGCTAGGCGGTAGGCTAGGTCTCTTGGCAGACCCATTTTGACTCCACCGTCAGCCAGTGCTTCAATCATGACATAGACATAGGCTGGTCCAGATCCACTAAGTGCTGTGATGGGATCGCAGAGGTGTTCGTCGACGTGGTCGCACGTGCCAACGGCTAGCAGCAAGCTCTCTGTTAGGCGTGCGTCATGGGGGAGGACACTGGAGCCGCAAGTATACACTGATGCAGCAGATAGACACAGGGCAGGAGTATTCGGCATCACTCGAACCACGCGAGATCCGTTGGGAAGACCCTTCAATAAACATTCATTATTCATTTCGTAGGTACCCACTGAAAATTAATTCATTGTCTAAAGCAGGGACCAGCAGCGCGATTGTGTAAGCTTCACATCCGAGCTAGACGAGCATCGTCTAATCTCGTCCATCGTCCATCTCCTAGATGCTGAGTGTGTAACTCACTTTAGAGATGGAGTACTACACCTCTAGCCAGAGTTAGACGGACTACATCTCTAAAGTGATTTACACACTCAGCATCTAGGAGATGGACGATGGACGACTGACGAGATTAGACGATGATCGTCTAACTCAGAAGTGAAGCTTACACCATTGAAGTATGCTTACACAATCGCGCTGCAGATAGACCGTTTTTGCGTTTTGGGGTTTCCGTTTTTTTTTTTTTTTTTTTTTTTTTAATAACTAATCTCAAGTCTGCCGTGAGCGGTATTTCGACTTATAATTGGTCATGAGGAGAAAAACGCAAAAACAATCGATGTGGACCCAGCTTCATTCCAGTTTCTCAACCAAAGATCTACCTACTGCAATTTAAAATATCCAAGATATGGAATTATTTTTATTCAGTGAATGGTTGAATAAATACCTTTTCAAGATCTTTTATTGTAACCCCCATAGCAATTGAAATGAGGAGGTTTCTTGTAGATAAAACTGGTTTTATATCTTGCAAAACCTGCGATACAATTGTTGGCTTTACAGCTAAGAACAATATATCGGATTTTTCAACAATTGTCTGGTTCTCGAATATTGCTTTAGATCCCATTCTCTGAAAAAATCAAATTTAAATAAAAATTAAAGGAAAATCAAGTTAAATAGGGAAGTGAAGTGAAATTTAGATTTTAGAATAATAAATATTTGGCCGAGGCTATTCGCACAAATCCGTAATGCACAAACCGCACGCATTGGTGCGAATAGCTTTGGCCGCGCGGCCGATGCTATTCACACTACTGCTTGCACGTACGGATTGGTGCACTGAGTGGTGCGGTGCACGTATTGGTGTGTGCACAAATTTGTGCAAATAGCATCGGCCGCGCGGCCAAGACTATTCGCACCAATCCGTGTATGCACGAATCCGTGCAATTTCAAATGACGTAAGGAGTTGAAATGGCGTTCGAGATCTGGCACCGCTGTAAAGATGGCGTCACTTTTGACAGATGTGGATGTGAAAAATTGAAATATTGGTGAAATATTTTGTTATTGGTATTCATGTTGAACATGATACGCTTTTGAACACAGTCATTGAATCCCAGTGAACACAGGTCATCCCAGGGACAGACTATTTTAGGATATCCTAGCCTAAACTAGGACTCCTACTAGGATGTTTTGGGTACCTCCCTGGGACATCCTAATAAAGACAGAATATCCTTTTTTAGGAGAATTATTCCTAAATTAGGCAATTGCCTTTTTTAGGAAGAATTGTCCTAAAAATGGCTGCTACTGAAATATTTTTAAAGGTTTCTTCAACTGTCAACAGAGTACTCTGCCCCTCAACTTCAAAATATAGAATTTTAATTTGAGTATATCTCTTTATCATTTGTTCTAAAGTAAGTTATACTATTCCAAAATCTGCCAAGAATTATAAGATATTTTAACAAAAAGAGACATGTCCTATTGGATGATAGGAAAAATTTGTATTTCTTCTATTTTGTTCTGGTAACTAACTGTTGTCACTTAAAGTCAGGGCCATATTTTTGGGTAGCCAACATTGATGACGAATGAATAATAATGAATATGAATAATACGAATCGTGCGAATTGGGGAAAATAGAAAATAAAATTAGAAAATAGAAATAGAACCTGTCTATTAAATATGTCAATTTCTTCCCAATAGAGGAAAATTATCTACCTTAGGAAATATCATTCTAATAATATAGAAAAATTGATATATTAAATTAGTCATTTTCATCCTAATTTAGGAAAAGCATCTACCTAAATTAGGAAATGACGTCCTAAAGTAGGACAAATGATATATTACATTTGGCAGTTTCATCTTAATTAAGGAAAAGTATCCACCTAAATTAGGAAATGAAGTCCTAAAGTAGGACAATGGATATCCTAAATTATAGGCCGTGTCGTCCTTTTTTAGGAAGGTCCGCCTTATTTAGGACGTACCTGGGATCGAATAACTTGTGTAATTAGGACGCTTTAGGGACACTCTGGGGATCATTTTAGGCCGAGTTTAGGACGGACTGGGGATATCCTACCTAAGTAAGTAGGTAGTCTGTCCTGGGGACGTCCCAGGTACGTCCTAGTGTTCACTGGGATATACAACTTACAATTAATTACCGCAAAATGAGTACGTTGCATGACCAAAAGTTATCTTTTGTGGCCTTGAAGATTTGTGCAAATAGCCTCGGCCGCGCGGGCTGGCTATCCGCACAAATCACACCAATTTGTGCACGGATTTGTGCGAATAGCCCGCCGCGCGGCCGAGGCTATTCGCACCAATGCTTGCACGGATTGGTGCGTGCACGCATTTGTGCGAATAGACACTTCGTAAATTTTTATGATAGTTGAGATGTTGTTGAAGACAGATGTGGTATTATTTTTGTTGTGTGATGAATAGTTTTCAAGGAACGAATTTACAAAGTTTTCTAGATTGTAGCTGTCCATGAAATACAATGGGGTTGTTCACGCAAAACTATTGTAGATGGCGCTGCTGTTCTAATCGTCCGGGAGAGAGCCAATCAAAATGCATCTAGGGGAATGGAAGGTTTTTAAACCTAGGCGGGAGTTTGATTCATAGATCTTGGATTCAGAGACCAACCAATCAGAGTGAGACACCTCCAATGCCGCTAGCGCTGCGAGTGAGAGCAAATGGCAGTGAACAACCCCATTAGACGTCACACGCCGAGTCGGGCCGTATAGATAATGTTAGCCAGAGCCGGTTCTATGCATCCCGTAACACAGGGAACACGGCGTGTGACGTACAGCTTGTTTTTGCAGAGGTGTGAAATGTCAAAAGAAAACTAATAAATTAATTATGGGAAATATGTGAATTAAAAAAATATAATAAAATTTCACATTGCTCTTTGAGGTTATTCTGTATATAAACATATACAGAACATAAAATTGGGTTACTACTAGGTATAAGACAAATTTCAGATTAGTATCTCATTTGTCTAAAGTTTCCCCAGGATAATGCATATCAACAATTTTAAATGTCTTTGAAATTAATGCCAAAATAGCTTCAAAATCGATTCTTTTGGATCAAAAACTCAAAAAATGCCCTGCGGGGATTTGATCAAATAACAAAATTTGCAGATTATATTGCATTTTGTCTAAAGTTTTTCCCAGAAGATTGCATATCAACATTTTAAATTTCTTTGAAATGGATTCAAAATACCTTCAAATTCGATTCTCTTGATCAAAAACTCAAAAATCTAAGACAAATAGTTACAGATTATATCACATTTGTCTAAAGTTTCCACAGGATAATGCATATCACACATTTTAAATTCCTTTGAATAAAATGCAAAAATAGCTTCAAATTCGATTATTTTACATCAAAAATTCATAAAATGCCCTGCGGGGCTACCTGGGTCCCCCTTGTGACGGTGCACTACCTTTTCCTTACATTCATTGATCACCGATAATTTTAACCCCCACCCAAAAGAAAGTTCCCACGCGCCTGCCGCTGGCTTGTAGCATAGTTTTGCCAAAAAAAGTTCATTCTGAAAATGGACCGCTTTTTTACCGTGGGCCGGTTTCTAATCTGTTGCCCGGTAAGAAATTTTACCCCAGTCCGACACTGGTGAAGGGGTTAAAGAAAATACATGACAATTTGCTCTAATGTAGTCTCTGTAGTCTAAATAGTCTCACCTCGAATTCCTCTTTACATTGAAGATCTTGCGGTGCGCAACTTGCTATAATATTCTCACCTTTTGTTATACCTGAAAACGACCAGTTTCAATTCAATCATAATTATGTAAAAAACCATAAAATATCATCCTACAACATGAGTGCACTATAGTGAAGGATGTAAGCAAAAAGGATGTAAGGATGTAGGAAAATGGCCGCCCAATTTTTTGAGTATATCGAAATTATGAAAGAGCGAAAAATGTCCTATAAAAGATTGCCAAAGGAAAAATTAGTATCACATTTTGCACTATTTTGCCAAATGTATGTGCTAACAGCCTTCACTACACTGCATTTTAACAAATAAAATGTTGGTATTGTTTTTATTTTCCATACTACCAAAACCTGAATGGTACGGAAAAGATTTGAATGAGTTATCATTCAAAATCAAAAGTCTATTCCAGAATAAGGCAAGAATAATTATCTTCATGATAGTGTGAGACAATGGCGTCAAGTAGAGACATTTATTTTTATTGTAGGGGAAGAAACTTTTCATAAGTTTCCCATATGAACGCGTTCCTTTTTTAAGAACTTTTGAAAGAAAGACCTCTATTACTATTTTACCATGGACTTGAACCCCTAGTTTACTATAAAGTTTACTAGTTTACTATTTAGTTATGTACTATATAGCTTAAAAACTGTAGTCATTGTAGCCTGAGGTTAATTTAAACAGAGGAAATAAGCTCCGGAATTAAATTGCAGTATATAATAGTAATACACTGATTTTTATAACATTTTTAAAATGTGTAGGTATATTTTATTTTATCTTATCTTTTTTTTTTTTTTTTTTTTGAGAATAAAGTTTATTTTACACCACTTATTCTTTTTATAAGAATAAGTAATTTATCAAAAAAAAGTGTATTAATTAAATTATTTCCTTCATAATCTCACATATCACATCGTGAAATCACTATAATCAGTCATACTTACTGTACGGTTGAGTAGCAGAAAGATAAAAGAGACCCAGACCCTCTACCTAGACCCCTAGTTTAAACCTAGTTTAAAATTCACTTTTTAACACACTTTTGTGAAATAAACATTATATTTTAAAGATCAAAAAGTAACTTGAATTTCATCAGTTCCTTTTTTGGTGAACTTCAAAACCACTGGTGTTTTCAACCACGAAATGTCAGAGGTTTATGATTTTAGGAACTTCCCAAAAGTTTCAATATGGGAATGATAAAATTAATAAAGTAATGTCTAATGTCTAGGTAACATAACAAAATTTTAAATGAAGGGATGTGTTTTGTGAAAAATATCCGACCACATCCCTTCATATCATCCTGACTCCATGGAAGTTTTCCAAAGAAACCTACATTCTCAAAATTTTAAATATTGGTAATATTGATCGATGACAACTTGTTTAATATTAGAGCTATTTGAATTTAGTATTTACATTGACTTTAACACGTTGATTGCTCTATTATCTATTACTTAATATTATACAGCTGTATAAGCCTCCAGCTCGCTGGAGGTTACAGAGTATGTTTAAAAGTTGATAATAGAGCATAACTCTAATAATATTCTAATATTGATTGAGTGTATCATCGTAGATTATATTATGATTCCGGGCCTGTTTTTCAATTCTCTGATTCTGAAGTTTAAACAGTAATTGTTTAGAACTCGCTCGATGTCCGTGGCAACAAGCAATCAGTAATTCCTAGATAGACCACTAGAGTAGCGGTTAAAGGTAAACTCAACTTTAGTCAAAAATAAAAAAATAAATATATCCGCGTTTATTACAACCATTCATTAATTTTAACCCTTTCAACTAGGGGAATCAGAATTTGGTAGGAATTGACATTTCTGCTTTTAAAAGAACACGTGGTCACGAAGATAAAATCACGATAAAATTAAAATGGAGTGCAAAGGACCATATTTATCTATCTTATAATTATTTATTTTAATTATTATTGAAAATGAACAAATTCTTACCAGCTGCAATAAAACCTTTCGCTAACGCTTGGGCCATTTTTCCGGCACCTAGGAACCCTATTTGTAACATTTCAATAATAATTTATTTATTTACTGATCCTTCTAACGTGTCTATCAAGCTTCTACTTAATGAAAAAAATACATAATATTTCTCCAAGATTAGAAGATCAAATGTGAAGAGTAGATAACGAATTGAGTTGCGTAGGAAATAAGCAATGCAGTCAAGTCATCTCTTGAATTAGAAACCGTTCCCGCCAAGAATTTTATAATTTATTCAAATATTTGGCATTCTGTCACGTCTACCCTATGACGTATGTGGTAACGCTTTTAGGCATTAATTCGCCAGGTTTAGGTGCCACTGACGTCATTTTGTAGTCAGAGCTTTGGTACGGTACATGGCTGTTTAGGTTTGCAACAGGAACAGCCAGTCAGTTCTGAGCACGGTGGTTCTGAGTGACTGACTGACTACTCTCTCGTGCCTACTTGCTAATGCTTGTGTTTGTGTGGGATGGCAAGTTTGTTTATTCAAGGAAGATGTGGGATTAATATTTGCAATAGTGTACGCAGTGTAACGCCATCAGTAGCGTTAGGCTTTTATTACGACACTGTTAGATGGGCATCGAAAAAGACAGGTGGAAGTACCAAGAATCAGAAGGGCCACGGTCGGCCAAAGCACCGTGGATGGAGAGTTCAAGACGGCCACTACGTTCAGGCAGGGACAATCCTTGCAACACAGCTGAATCTCCGTTTTCACCCGGGTTTAAATGTAAGTATACAAACATGTGTGAATTTTAGGAATGTACCTACCTAGTACCACAATGGTACCACACATTAAAATTATTTTTATTATATTTTTATTGCAGGTAGGACTAGGACGAAATGGCACTCTTTTTGCCATTGAAAGAGGCAAAGTTCTGGTTACATGCGAAAAACTGGAACCAAATTGGGATCATTCGTGGGTGAAAAAAAATTATGAAGGAAGAGAAAATCAAACAATATACAAAAAGTTTTTTAATGTTATTAATGAATCGCAAGATGTAAAGTTTCGACTGATCACTTCAGTCTGAATATCTGTATTGTACATATTAAAAGAATCTGTAGGACCTATATGGCATACATATTTTATTTACCATTCTAATCTATTATCAGATAGGTACATTAATAAAGGTTACTATTATTAATGTATTTGCTATTATTCTAATTTTTTAGGTTAATCTACAGCAAAGAGACCAATGACCCATTTAGTTCCTTTAATTTTTAGTGTGTTGGTAATACAATTTTAACATTTAGGATGATGGGTACAGTATAATATTTTCACTGGCTAGAAACCCTGATTAAATTCAAAATACATATTGTCTATATTTCGGGTAAATTTTTAATAAAACTAACATTACCGAGAGTTATGAATAAATCATTGATTACCTAGGTGATATTTACCGTACTACCAACCAGCAGTTTGAAGTTTCTGATCATTCAGATCAGAAGGCGGTGTAAAGAAAGATGGTGTTCTACTACTGTGTTTTGAATTAAAACGTCAGTTTTAAATGTACCTATATACTATTTTGAGGTATGTATTGCTATTTCTTACGTATTTATGCCATTATAACGTTTTATGTAACGACCAAATACCCAGGTATTAAAAAAACGTTAGCGTACATCGCTATTTTGAATCCTTTGTATATATTAGTGGTTGTCCTCAGATATATGAATATGGTCACCAAGCCATAATGTGGCAAAAGGACTGGGTCCAACAATAAAAGTACTTCTTCAGCTTCTGATATGGATGTTTCAACGACCAACCCAATGGTGAATAGTTCTGATTCTGTTACTCACATCGAAATAATCAAACCGAAGACTTCAACCTCTCGAAGGGTTAGCGGTGCCAATCGTGTTGTGCCTCTAATTACTAGTGTGTGGCAAAGAAATTCGTCCGATACTTCAGAAATGTCAATTACGAGAACTTACAGGAGCATTTTGTTTGAATCGGAGTGTTCTGATGACAGAAAATGCCAGGTGTGCAATTGTTCCTTCCTCTCTTCAGCAGAGGTTTTAAACCATTTGGAGAAAATACATCCTAATGTTCCTATTTCTCAGGAACCATGTTTTGTTTGCAGAAAAAAGTTTTTTTGCAGTTTACAGCTTAAAACTCATTTGTCCAAACTTCACGGAGTTCAGTATCCAGAAATGATTTGTAAAATATGCTTCATGGAGTTCCATACACCAATAGAGACAAAAGCACATGAACGCAAACATGACAAAGCATATAACTGTACATTTTGTACTTCAAAGTTTGCATCAGAATATTTTTATCAGGCACACTTTGATGAGCACTTAACTAAGCTTAAACCATTGGTATGCCAAAAATGTGGAAAACGTTTTGAAAATGCCTTTACCCATAGAATTCATCTGAAACGGCATATTCAATTGCATTGCGTTATCTGTGGTGTACTGTTTTCTGAGGAATTAGGTTTACTTGAACACTTCAAAACTTATGGCAATGAAAGAATTAAAAATTTTCTGAAACATACAAAATTGTTGGATGATGAAGAAGATGAACTTGAGAACATGTTGGCTATGTACAATGCAACAACAACGAATAATACTCGAGAAACAAATGTTGCTGAAGATATTCGTGGTTGCATGGAATCAATTTTACTCTCAATTGAATCATCTTGTAGTAATAGATTGAACAGGCACTCTTGGGAAGGAACAGCTGGGAATGCCACAAAACTAGATTGCAGATTATGCACTAGAAAAGTGTCTACTGCAATGGCATTAATGGAGCATCATCAAGTGTCCCACCCTCGTAATCGTACATGTGTATTCTGTGGCAAAAGAAGCAGTTCTGTGAGCCAAACACAGAGGCATATGGCCACGCACATTAAACATTTTCTCTCATCAAATGCATCGGATAGTTCATCTGTTCTTTCTAATTTTAATTCATGTAATGTTTGCAAAAAATCATTGTGCAAATGTAGTGGTGGTGGTAGTAGTAGTAAATCCTGTACTAACTCTATCACGATTAAAAGAAGAGCTAAAAAAGAACAAATTATTGGGATTTCTAAAGACACTCATATTTCAAGACACAGCAAAGAAAAAGTTTCAAGTGAAGATAAGAATAGAGTTCTCTATTATTGCAACATCTGTCATCAAGGATATGTACGTTTAAAGTTTTTGGAGAAGCATCAAGCCCAACATGAAAATGTATTTACCTGTGAGCAGTGCAATAAAAAGTTTCTTACTTTAAAAAAGTTAAAGTTTCATATTAGCTCACATGATGCAGTTCGTGAAAGACGAAAGTATGTCTGTAATCTTTGTCCTGTCTTCTGCTTCACCCACGCTGGTCTTCGAGTTCATGAGCGAATTCATACTAGTGAGTACTACATCGTGTATCGTCAGACCATAATAGAGTTCACCCAACACATTCGTCCCGATATTTATTTGAAGTTGCTTTTGTTTCAGATGAGCGTCCTTACAACTGTACCATATGTGACAAGCGATTCAAACGGCAGGAGGCGTTAAAAAAACATTTAAAACAAGTTCATTGCACAGATCCCATTACATTCTCCTGTCGAGAGTGTAAAGTTAGATTCAATGACCGTGGGAACTTGGTGCGACACTTTCTACGAATACATAAAGGGCTGTGCCGTTTCATATGCGGAGTCTGTGGATTCCGGTGAGTTACGTATGTATTGCTTAATCCATTTTATTTCCACAAGTAACACCAGTCCTCACACAATTTTCATTTTTATTGATAGATATGGGCATAACTTAGACCTGAAACGACACCTCAAAATGAAGCATGACATTGATATTCCAAATATCAGAGGCAAAATAAAAAAATCAATGAAGGAGATTTATGTAATTCCACCCATTGGTGACAATCCAACTAATGCTGAATTAACTTTAAAAATTAAAAAGATAGTGGAAGAAGAAGAGGAAAAATTTAGTGATGTGTTGGACTTGCTCAATGCTGCCATTGATGACGATCCCACAGACCCCGATGACACTGATCTTCACGTAAATAATTGTTTGCTACCTAACCGTGCATGTACTCAATCTTGCCAAGACAGAACTGCTGAAGGGGACAAACTTTCAAGTGACATTGCAATTGAGTCTGAAATTACAATTCAAGAAACAGAGCAAGACTTACCAGAATCTCAAGGTCAGACTGAGTACCTACCAATACTAGAATCAATGAATTTGCAAGTGTGTGATCTTTGTTCAGCATTATTTTACCCAGATTCTCATTATCAGCAGCATATATTGCAAAGAAAAGTAAATGCTTGTCATCAATGTCCCAAGATGTTCTGTGAACAGAAATCTCTACAAGAGCATCTGGATAATGAACATTCAACGTCTCCGATTTATCGTTGTGGCATTTGTCTCCTGGACTACACTGAGAAGCACGAGTTACTTGAACACATGGAGGCTTTACATGGTATTATATTACAATTTGAAGTAACTGCTGATGACATATCTGGTGCTAGCAGGAAGCTATATGATACTGCCAACCTAGAAGAAAACCATATTGATATGATCCCAATTACTGTACATGAAATTGAAGAGAGAAGATCTGTTGTAAATACTTCTCCAGGTCAAGAAACTTCTTTATCTATCAGTTCCGTGGATGCATCAACTTTGCCACAATCAACATTATCAACCCCATTAGCATTCCGCACACCCATAAATGTTGCCAGCTTACATCTTGATACAGTTAAATATGTCAACTTAGAAACTGCA
Source organism: Leuctra nigra (assembly GCA_934045905.1). Taxonomy (NCBI): domain Eukaryota; kingdom Metazoa; phylum Arthropoda; class Insecta; order Plecoptera; family Leuctridae; genus Leuctra; species Leuctra nigra. The sequence goes on from OW203761.1 coordinate 8,150,652, forward strand.
ACATTACATCCTCCAAGCGAAATATTTTCCTCTGGTTCATCAAGTGTTGTATTAATACAAAGCAACATACAGTCGTCGGTGTCCGACATCCTGCAAACTGAAGAGGTGGATGTGAAACCTGCAGTGGATGAGAGCAATAAGTTGACATGTATGCAATGTGGGAAGCAATTCCCTGAAATCAATCGTCTCCTACGACATGTGAACACTCATTTAGGTAAGTTATGAATATGTGATGCGATCTGTGAAAAGGGACCTGTGGGTGAAAGAGTTAGTTTGCTGCAGAATGCAATTATGTGATAAAATGGCTATTTTATCGATTTTCGGATTATGGCTTTATCTGCTACCTAGTGGTGTTTTCTTCGATCTCTGTGAATACAAATACTAAAAAAAATCTTAAAAAATCTAAAAAAAAACTAAAAAAACTAAAATTTAAAAAAAAAACTTTAAAAGCTCGTTGCTTTACTTTAAATTAATTTTACCTCCTTTAAAATTTTCAAATTTTCATATTTTCAAATACCATATAACTTTCTTATTTATTATCAGAATTTATTATTTTTTTTATGATTTATTCCTAATTTTTTCCTCTTTCTAAAGAGCTAAAAAGCTGGAAATCACTATCCTTCACCCACAGGTCCCTATTCACAGATCGCATCACATATGATTTGGGTGATTGGATGATTTAACATTTTATGAATACCTAGAGGATTGTAAAGAAGTGTGTTTTTTGCAAAGTTATATGGAAATTTTATAAAAAATTCTTGCAAAATTTTGCTGTGTTTTCTAATATCACTAATATCATATTTTTTGGTTCTACTCAAATAGACTTAAAATTTGGAACAAAATCATTTGTTCCTTGATTGCCTCTAGAACCAAAATTAAATCTATATGTGAAGCTGTAATGATTGTGCTGTAAGTTATTAATTTATTTATTTTCAGGCATCAAACCGTTCAAGTGCCCCATGGCAGATTGTAACAAGTCATTTTTAGAGAAATGTAATTTAAAAGTCCATCTGCGGTATCATACAGGCGAACGGCCTTATGTCTGTAACGAGTGTGGAAAGAGAATGAGATATCAGAGAGATTACACCATTCACTTGCAGATGCATCAGGGTCTTAAACCTCACCAGTGTACCATATGTCAGAAGACATTCCAAAGACAAAGAGATCTAAATCGCCACATGTTGAAACATACTGGAATAAAAACGTAAGTGCTGCTTTTGAAATTTGATAATTATTATAGGAAGGAGGAGCTCAATATAATGCTATAAAAGGGAAGGTCAAATAACATGAAATCCTCATTCCGAAAAATAATAGTATTCAATTATCATGTAGATTATCGTATACCGTGTTTGGCTGGGATGTTGCGCATATATATCGGTCCTCGCTCATCAAGGCATTACCTACACTCTGCGTTTTCATAGTAAACTTTTACGGGGGCATTGAAAAACATGTAGGTACTGCCAGTTTGTTTATCAAATTATCACTATGACCTAACTCTTGGGTTTTATCATCACAGACATCAATGTGAAGTATGCAACAAGTTGTTTGGCCGCTGTGATGAGCTGAAAGCACATCGAGTATGTCATGCCAATGCTCAAGATATTACTCTCCTGGAATGTGACATATGCAAAAAGTGTTTTAAATCAAAAAACCCTCTACGACAACACTTAATTTTGCATTCCAAAGTGAAGGCATACCAATGTCCCATCTGCAAGAAAAAATTTGCTCTGGATGTTTATCTGAAGTCCCATCTGAAGATTCACCAGAAACAGTACATTGGTTGCAACAAATGCCTAAGAAAGTTTACTTCAAATGAAAATTTGGAGGTAAGATAATAATATGTAGTTTGTGTCTTTTTAGCATTTTGATCTAGGATATTTTGTTATTTTTTTTTGTTATTACTCTTCCCATCAAAATGAACATACAAGTATGGGGGTTGTAAATTTTCATAAACAAACACTGATTACATTATAAATTAAATAACTCAATAAAAAAAAATTTAAATAATTATTGTTTCACGTCATCAACCAGAGAATTTGAAAGAATGCCTATTTTTTAAGCCATTGAAGCCAATTTAAGGTGGCTGTCTATGGCTGGATCGATCGATTTTCTGAAGTATTGGAGAGCTTTCACTAATTTATTAAGTGTAAAAAATCACGTTTATAAATTCTTTTAGCACATAATTTACTTTTATAATATACTGGGTAGTTGAAATAGACAACATTTAAATGGTATTAATACGTTATCTTACTATTTAGAGCAGTATTAATGCCACAAAGAAGTTAGTTTTGAATTGGATATTGAAGATTTTTCTATAATTTTAACAATACGGCCACTGTACAATATGGCAGTACAATATGGCAACATCGTACTTTGGAAATTTGAATTTGTGTGGAATCATGATGGCTGAGCTTGCTGAGCTTACACCTAGTGTTAACTTTCATGAAAAGTCAAGGTTTCTTTAGTAGGTATCTCCTAACTACCTAGAGCACTCCCGTGTTGCCAAAAGTATTTTGACTTGATTCGCAATTTGAATTGAATCGCCTACAACTTTCTATTTAGCCCACGATGATATTGGTTTATATTTTTTTAATGAAAGTAAATAGATCAAAGATTCTTTCGTATATAGGTTTTTTGAAAATCTATCGGGCCAATTAAATAAAATCTTCATTTGTAGTAAATTTTTCAAACCTACCATAAGATAACATAGGGAAAATACTTAATTCACCAATCTCCAAAACTAGACACGGGAAGTATTTTATTTTTTGAAGTGTTGTTTAGGGGATACCAATGAGTGAGTACAGCAAAATTGAACACTATCTGAAAAAATGGTCGATTGACCCAGCCACCTTAATGTAAATTTATTTAGTATAGAATAGAATAATAGTTTATTGCATAAATGAGGTTAAATTTTGTTGAAGATTTTAACTGAGAGGATTTCAGGCTATACTAATAGTAGTCGTTTACCCTTTGTATGTTCCTTACTATATAGATACATTTATTTTTTAGGCTCATTTAAAAGCATTTCATGTTGACAGCATGAAAGGAAATGCACAGAAGATCACTCACATTAAGTCAATACTGCCTGAGAAACTGCATGTGGAAATGACTGAAAATGTTTTGGCAGACATTGGATCGGAAATGGAAATTATGGACTTGGAGATGCATGAGGACGAATTGTTAAGTGCAGTTAGTATCCTAAATGCTGAGAACAAATCAGACACAGTATATTTTCATGATCTTGAACAATCTCTAATAAATATGCCTGCAGAATAATTAATGGGAGACAGTATAGAACAGTGGCGTCGGAAATTAGGGGGGGGTGGGGGGCAAGGGTATCAATATGTCCCCCCCCCCACCCCCGAATTTTTGGACAAAATTGAATTGATTTTTTATGTTTTATATCAACATAATTTTAAACCTAGATACCACCTTTAAGAGTGTTAAAAATTAAAATGTAAAACATTCCGCTATGTGGCATAATTGTAAAAAGAATTTCTAATTAAGTAAATGATTAACTTTTCTATTTTCTTACAATTAAAATGCACCAAAATCATTTAAAACCGGCCTGTGGTCCGAAATTTAAAAAAAAATCCGCTGCACGACATTTTAATGTGGACATTGTCTAAGGTATAAATTGCATAAATATCTGCATTTGAAAAGTATTGTGAATGTGCATAAATAGACAACATCACAAACCTACTTCGCATGCGCAGAAACCATAATATGGCGGTGCATTTGGGGCGTGACTAACCTACAGTCTTCAGCTCCAGAGCAGAATGCTCGCCTCTCATTGGCTGAGGAGCGTCATTCAAAAGGAAATTCACCATTATCTCATTAATTGACGTGGAAATGTCCCGATATTATATTTTATTCGTAATTATTGGATTTGTTTACATCTAAGAACAAGTTGTTCAAATAGTTTTCATTTATTCAATGTCGTACAGACTTGAATTTATACCTAATCATATGAGATGTATACAGACTACGCGTAGAGACTGCAGGTTGGATTTAACCAGGTACCCGATAGGCAATGCGCGCCGATATTTCTCCCGCCAGAGAGCTCTGATAGTTTATGATGTTTTCTATTCCACATTTCATTTTGGTGCTGGAGAGCCCTCCCCCCCCCCCCCCCCCCCATTGATTCTCTGTTGGCAATCGTGTTTCCCACAAATGTCCCCATTTACTGTAATATCTGCCCTTACAAATTTAGTTCCTTCACTATCTAAATCCTAAGCAAAATGTGCCCCCACTGAGAAAATAGACTTCTGACGCTTAAGCTGGGTTCCCATACTTCGCATCGAATTCGCTTCCGGTTCGCTTCGCTTTCGCAAAATGGCTACCCTTTAACAAAGGAAATCGTCCATGTTTACATTCGCATGTTCGCGTGTTTCGGTTTCGTTAAAGTTGAGCCAATTTTAACTTTGAAGAAACCGAAACGAAACCGAAACACGCGAACATGGGAATGTAAACATGGACGATTTCCTTTGTTAAAAGGTAGCCATTTTGCGAAAGCGAAGCGAACCGGAAGCGAATTCGATGCGAAGTATGGGAACCCAGCTTTATGGTATAGAATGGGGATTAAAATAAGTCAGTTCATTTTTTTTTTATATACCCATATATCAGATATGTTATCAGATATGTATTATCAGATGTATCAGATGTATCAGATGTATCAGATGTATTATCAGATATTATCAGATATGTCCATATCAAAAGTGATGCACATATTTAGGAATTGTACCGTTTGAAAATAAAACTTTCTATACTGTTCAATATTTTTTTTACTTGATTCCTTTATTTATCCTCTATGATTTATCCAAACTTCGTGACTGTTCGTTCATATTGCTAGGAACTAAACATTTTTTTATTTTCTTTGAATCACCAATCTTTGAATAATTTGACACTTTCTAATAATAATAGCAAATAATAGCCCTAATAACAGGGACTGGAACCCAAATGATGTTCGGTTCTAGTTTAAATGTTTTAACATTTCAGTTCTGGTCCCCCCCCCCCCCCCCCCCCCCCCCCCCAAAAAAAAATATTATGGTTCCAGTTCCTTACATTCTGACAATAATTTAATTTAGTAAATTATTAGAATAATAATAGTGATTAATTGACAATTGTAAAATTTTAAGAAATCGTATTGGTGGAGATTCATGAATCTTATGTTAGGAGAATTGAAAAAAATGCGTTTTGAGTGACTGTGACTGACTGCTCAAACCGAACTCATATCGGATTGAAATCATTTTATTTTCACTGTCATGAAGCGTCCGTGCCAAAGCCCAGTGGACGTAAAGCAACCAATTTGAATTTGCCACCTCACTGACCATCACAGTCAAGTTAAATCCTTTCTCTTGTTTGAGCACATCGATTTTGTAAACAAAAATATTAAGAGCAAAGAGTCGGTAGCGCATAAATTATTTTAAATCAAATTATATTTTTATATGTAATGAAGATTATGTTTCTTTTCTTCTCGGTAGAGAATTCTAGAAAGTTGTAGATGTGTCACTTTCATGCACTACGCCACGAACCATCTCCTCTCACTTCCTCCGCTACGAGTCCTCTCACTCGCTCTACGTCAACAGCCAGCAGACTGGGTCTACGTGGTGAAGTTGTTACAGAACAAATATTTTGAAATTCTTGCCGAATTTTGAATTTGAAAGAAATATTTAATAATGGCACCGAAACAGAGAATGCGCATCGCGAATGAGAAGAACAGTAAAAACGTGAATTTCAGGGGAAACGTACCAAAATCGACCGTAAGTAGGCCGAGCCACATTACATTCATGAAGCTATAGAACTTCCAGCTGTCAGATTTGCCAGATCAACACCAAAGAATTGCTGATTATTTACGAACGGCTTTGTAATAGGTATAGGTAGTTCAGATTTTTCAGGATTTAATTAATTATTAGTACCTAGGGGTTTACCTCATGTAATAATCATTTAGTTCACTAAGGTTTTAGCTTCAGTTTATTACCTAGGTAGGTAGGTATAGCTCCTAGGTAGGACCTACATATACCTAGCTAGTAATTAGGTAGGTATATCTAGTAGCTACAGTACATTCGACACGGAATTTGCAGCAACGAGAAACCTAGTTTTTGTTAGGAATTCCTATTTTCCACGCTAATTTTGGCTATTTTTCTGGCACTACCTCCATTCCACCCCATAACAATAGAGGAGCAAAGAAAAATCACTTTCCTGAGGTGTATACAGCATTTTATTGGCGATTGTATTTAGGCATTTGCCCTCGGGCGCTGAAAGGTCTGGTCCGAATGGAGTATAGGTAACTACCTACCTACTAGCTAAGCAGTGGCGGCTCGTGGGTGTTGAAAGTGGTGGGGCTAATAATGTGAAAACAAACAGAGTCATAGGAGACTGGGTGCGGAATGTTCCTTTTTTGCATCCTTCTGAAAAAGTTGAACATCTCGCAGCTGATGAAGCCCAATGCGGTATATTTCTAGTATTTGTAGTGATGAGATTGGTATAGGTATTCAAAATGTTGCCAATTTTACTCATCTAAATAATTGATATCACTCGCTAACTACTCAAAATCCAACGCTTGACACCTCAAAATGCCTCCCAGCTCTCGACTAAAATGTGCCGCCTACTCGCTCCGTAGCGTCTGCGAAGTAAGCGGCAGGCTAGTTCAGCCCTTATGGACGAACCGCCACTAAGCCGCTAAGTACCTACTAACTCTAACACTAGGTACAGCTGGAAGGTACCGTAACAAACTATCTAGGTAGGAGGTAGCTACCTACTCTAGTAGAAGATATAGAGATGTCTTAGGTCCTAGGTACTAGTGGTCATACTACCTACACTTTGTGTAGGTGTATAGTCAAGGAAACTAGATGGTTTAACTCTCTCTCTCTCTGCTCCATAATAAAAACATGTTATGTTATGGGTCGGACTCGGAGAGAGGCAGAGTATGAACCATCTAGTTTCCCTGACTGTTCATACTAGTTTGGCACCTACAAAGCTACCTAGACTTATATTCTCATTTTTAATGTTATTGTTTCAGAAAACTCAGGACGAGAAGTATCCAGTTGGACCAGGACTTTTGGCTCTATTCATATTCGTTGTTTGCGGATCAGGTAATTATTATTATTATTATTATTATTATTATTATTATTATTAGTCTTACTGATAATTAGGTAGGTACCAAAACTTTTTCCTAATGTCCATTTGCACTCGTAATAATTTGGCTCCGGCCAGAATCAAGTCGCTCGGTACCATGATGCAGTATTTGAGGTGAGATGATGAAGCTCTTAGCTCGTCGAGTATTCTTCACGTTTGGACCTGTGCCAACTGGCCAGTCGGTCAGTTACCAATAAGCAGCGCATCTGGCGGAGAACGCTGTAGGTACTAGACACTTTTCCGGCAGTAAGCCGACTTTTGTGAGTTGGCCACTAGGGCGCTCTGCTGTCTGGTGACTGCAAACCTGTCTGGTTGCCCGGATACTCAAACAAACGTGGCATGTGCTGTAACAGTCCATCGTCTCACCTTAAACTGCATCAAGCTCTGTACTTAAGGCTCTAGATATGCTATTGACACATCCTGGACAATAGCAAGATTGAGAGAGCGTTGTACCTAGAGAGAGAATGAAATGGTATGTATATTAGGATGTCAGGATGTGTGATGCACCCACACTCAACCCAAAAGTGCAGAAATTGGTTTTCACTTTTCAGCCAACTGTTCAGTTCAGGAGGGATTCTAGATTTCCTTGTCTCTAGAATCTCTTTTCTCCAAGAAAATTTAGAATAGCCCTCTGCTCCAGGGCCTGGATTCACTTAGCTTTTCCCCCGTGGGAATTAATATTTTAACCCACTTTGGTGTGTCAACCCCGGGGGCAGTGGCTCGGACCCGTGAGGCACTCGCGCCCCCCCCCCCCCCCCCCCCCCCCCCCCCCACCGAAATTAGGAGTTAAATAAAGAGCTTTTTAAAAATAAAAAAAAAAGGAGAAAGCTATGTGAATCCGGGCCCAGTGGTCTCCAACCCACGTTACCACCTTGGTCAATGGAATTGGGCGGAAAGCGCCATTTTACTTTCCAGGAAAAGAAGTATTCACTTTCAGTCACCTGCCTGGTGTGAATACTCTACAATATTTCGGTTTGGACTCGGTGTTCATTTTTCGATAAGAATTATTGATACCATTTCAATTTCTTTACCTATATTTGGAGAGTAAAAAAAATAAATAATAAGAATAAGAGATCCTTAAAGTAGAATGTCTAGTGTGTTTGTCTGTTGTGTTGTCTGTTCTTCATCCTACTCTTACACCCTTTGACCGATCTCAACAAAATTGGCACACTTATTTAATTCAGAGCTCTGCAAACAACATAGACAAACTACCCCATCCTTCTGACCACCCCCTCACCCTAAACACCCCAATTTTTTTAAAATGAATGCACACTTATTGATTAGTTGACGGAAGATAGATGATACCAAGCTACATATAAAACAAAATTAATTTGATAAAAGACACGTCCGTGTACAGTTAAGTATTCAGCAACGTCATAAAAAATTTGGCAGCTGGATTAGCCGACGGCGCATTTTTCAGCCACAATACAGGGAGTGTTGCGTCATCTCTCTTCACTTATTGTGCAGGCGGGTAGAATGGGAGAGGGAAAATAACATCACATAATATGGTCTATCCCCTAGGGGTGGACGTTTAAACTTTTAAATGGTGGTAAACATTTAAACGGACCTTTTGAGAGCGTTTAAACGTTTACTAAAATACTCTGTTTTCCCCAGCCCTACTGTCCCCCCACCCCCTCCCCATGACCATCTCTCTCCAACCAGGGGGCCAATTCTTGAGATTTACGTTTTGAAACCGTTTTACATTTACATGTTATAAAACTGGAAACAGTTGACAACTATCGGTTAGCCTTCAACTTTTTTACGTTTAAAACAATGAAACCGTGACACGGTTTCAAAACGTGAATCTCAAGAATTGGCCCCCAGCCCGAGCAAATCCGGGCAGGTCAGCTAGTTGTGATAAATAAAAGAAGTACCTAGAGAATATTGTCTTTTAATAAAAATAAATATTTGGGGTAGCTATTTGAAAAAATATCTAATATTTATAATTTGAAATAATTTCTCCTAAAATTGCTCATGCCAAGTATACAAAAAAATCTAAAAAATATCTAGGGGTGTGCGCCGGCGTCACCCTACCCACGGGCTAACCCTGGTAGAAGTTATACCTAGTAGAAGGCAGAGTTTTTCAGAATACTTTGTCAAGAAACCTCATGTACCTGAAGTAAAAGACAGGGGAAGATATACCCCAAGTAGAGAGTCCATCCCACAGAACCTTCCCCCACCAGCTACCACTGTGGCGAGTTGAAATCTCGTTTAACAAACAAGACCTGTCATAGCATTATTGAAATAGGTTGACATACTGCCACCCCATTAGGTACAAACATTATTTTAATGTGTGTTTGGACCTAATGATTTCGTTCTTCTCATATTATTATACATGGAATTAAAATTCAATATCACGCCTTCTTTAAATTTAAAAAATGGTCACAATTTGACCAAGCTTGCATTAGGTATTTGAAGTTATACATACACGGTTTCCTGTGTATATTTTACATTGCGAAACTCTTTAACATGTTTTTTCTTTACAGCCGTCTTCCAGATCATTCAGAGCATTCGAGCAGCATAAAGCTCATTTCTATGGCTGGCTCAAAAGCACAATTTATTCAAGAAGGTTTCCATCTTTTCTATTTGACCAATTCTAAGCTTCTGTTGCAGCATAACATTAACTTATGTAAATGTTTGCATTGTACTGCAACATTTGCTGAATATTGATATCTTCTACAAATTTCTGGAATCATGAGACTAAAGTGATATTACCTTTCCACTTTAAAGCATTTAATTTATAGGATTTCTGTTTAAAAATATTTTATGAATGTTGCACCAATGTTTTCAAGTGCACATCTAATTTAATCACATACGAATGCAGTGATTTTGAATAGGTCTGAATAATATATATACTTGTAAATAAGAGATAATTTAGAATTTGTAAAACTGGTAACATTAAAATCACATTACGTCCCTGAAAACCATTCCGAACATACTCCCAGAACAAAATTCCAATGTATGCGCCTGTAAGGTTTGATTGAAATAAACAATGTTTTAAGGATACAAAATGTGATTTTTCTTCCTGCTTGTCACAACTAAAATTGATTGTTCAATAAATCTGATTGTCTGAAAAATGTTAGATTGCACCATCAGAAGTCAGTCTAAGCGATCTCCTTGTCTCACTCTAGTAGGTGATCTCTCATTTCAATGATAGCTCAGCTGGTAGAGCATCTGACTGGATATCGGAAGGTCGTGGGTTCGAGTCCCACTCGAGGAAAATCTTTTCACATTACAGTTGGTATTTATTGATAATAACAAGCTTTGATTGGTATGGCACATGACCAGCAGTCATTCAAATTTGTTCACTGATCAATTTTTGTTGTGCTGAGTGTACATTCTCCATTATTATTATTTTGCCTTTATTTGCATACTGATACATAAATCCACTTGTGCAAATTTAATGAATTCAGAATAACAAAACAAACATTACAAAGAAACACACATTAAATTCAGTGACAGATCACAAAGTTCTTAAGTCACAAAGGTCAGTCAGTCAGTAGTGACTTGAATGATGACACTACATATAGGTACCAAAGATTAATGTAAAGACCATGTACCATACCCAAGTCAGCTGCCCTCGAGATTGTTAGATAGTCTCGAGTTTCCAAGTTTCTGTGTTGATAATATTGCAAGTTTGTTGACATAGTTTTCTTTCCATTATTTGTTATCAAATATTTAACGATGCGATGTTCAAAAAACATATAACATAAATGAGGTAGGTATAAAAATTAAGTTCTAGCCACAACAATTCTAGAAAAAATTTGTAAGTTCATTCCCATTTGCATTTTCGAAATGTTTAAAATGTGTTGTGTTTCACACCTTAAAATTTTGTTGTGAAGCAAACTATTCAGGCGCGTAGGAAGGGGAATTGGGTGGGGGTTAATTGACCCCCCCCCCCCTCCCACTTTTCATCTCGACATTGCCAGGTATACAAAGATGTTAATGCAAAACTGCACAGAATTGCTCCATTATGAGGTTATATAGGTACTAAAAATTCTCAAGTTTTGCAAAACTAAGTGAACAGAGGTCCAGAGAACTCATTTGTCCAACATGATCTTCCCGAGGAGTGAACAACTAAGAAAATCAGTGTACACTTTAAAAAAATCCCAATCAAAATCAGAAAAAAAATCAAGTAGGTACACTCCCCCAAATAATAAACTGTACTCGAAAGAAAATTAATAGACTGATTAAGGTTTGATGGCATCATCCCATGAAGTCAGTGCTAACGCATTATCTAACTCTTTTAGGTGAGCTCTGATTTCATTGATATTAACAAGGATTGATTGTCAAGGAACCGGCCCAGCAGCCAATACGTTTTGTACCAAGTACCGTTTATTATTTGGGGGAGTGTACGTAAAAAAAATAAAGAAAAAGTAAAACAAAGTCACATTAAAAAAATATGTTAATAAAAATAAAATAAAAACCTTAAAATCATAAAATAGCTAACAAAAAATAAATCACGTGAAGTATTTCAAAAATCAAAAATTATTTGAAAACAGAAAAAAAAATTATGAAAGATCAAAAAAAAATCATTAACAAAAATAAAAAAATTAGGTGTACACTAAAATGTCGAGTTGTTAAGGAGGGATGCCTAAGTAGAGGTCTCCGATAGATATCTGAACAAGTATGCTTATTTAATAGATAATTTCCTTGTGCATCATATAAACGCAAGAAAAAGTGGGGTAGCCGCAAGAGGTTGCGCCGATTCATAGGGACTACGCGCCACTCGCCTCAGGGCGTGTGACGTCACTGTGGACCACCTGTCTCAAGCGGGTCGTCAAGCGCTCGCTGTATTGTATGTCTCGTCATTTAGCCGCGTGCATCTTAGTTCGTAGAGGTGTTTCATGACGTTGTTCTTACGTATTACATTAATTGTAAAGTAGATATTCATGATCTGCATACTTCACTATGCCGGGAGCACGATGCGCAGTGGCTTTATGCAATAACAGCTCGCAGAACACAAGAAAAAGTCCTGACGATCGGCACATTAATAGGTATCACCGGTTTCCAAATCATGGAATAGGGCAAAAATTTCCCTAATCATGGTTGTTGTACCAAATACCACAATGCCATAATTTGTTGTAATTAAAATTAGTATTATTATTAAAATGATAGATTTTGGTCAATACTTGTACATTTTATAATCAATTAAGACTTCGGTTTTCCTGCTATTGTACTGAAGTGTGTCTCTAATCATGGTCGATTTTACTAAATACCAAATGGACATAATTTGTTGTTATTGTAATTAATATTACAATAAAAATAATTGGAAAAATCCAATTAATAAATTAATAAAAATTGATTGGAGGAAATTGTAGTATAGTATTTAAATAAGAAATTGGTTAATATACCTATACCCATACCTTCACAATTTGTGATTAATCAAGACTTTGGATTTCCTGCTATTGTACTGAAGTGTGTCTCTAATCACGGTTGTACCAAATGCCATGATGCCATAATTTTAATATTATTATTAGTAGTGGTTAACTTAGATTTTGGTCAATAATTAAAAAGAATTGCCGATAAGAAGTATAATTCTGATTGTGAATAAACCACCAGGTTGATTTTTATGGAGTTGGTACATAATTATATCCTTACTTCATTAAATTCTTCAAATTCTCTTTCTGTCCAAGACAATAATTACGACAATTTCAACTTGCAATTATTTGTTGTACCAACTTGACTCATATATTTTATTTTAGGGTAAATTTGCATTCTCTATAATTCCAAATTTAAGTAACTAAAACGCATGATTTTTACTCATGAAAATAGCTTTAAAAAAAATTGCTTTGTCATTGAAGGAACATAAATCGAATTCTTAAGAGTGCAGTATCAAATACATATTACGTACTTATTTATTATTATACAGCTTAGCTAATTAACTTGCTGTATCAAATAACAGTAACATTAATAGATTAATTTTAAAACATTTTAATTATCTTGCGTTCACCACATTCTTCAGTGTGATACGTCACACGACATGGTCCAAATCGATTTTGATTTTATTAATTACTAATAAATACTTTTTTTTAAATACAATTTAAACCAAAAAACTAAAGTGGCATGTGAATACCTACTCAACACAATTAATATTTATCCTTGTGGAGAAATTTCCAAAAATTATTATATTGGGAATCTGAGATTAATTATTATTTATAACGTTTTAATTATTTGTAAAGTTGAAAATGCAATTAATGAAAATTGTAATTAATAGAAACGATTATTAATTATTGTATTAATTATATTATTAAAAAATTTTAAGCTCATAACACTTTCATAAAGGTGATTTTTCTCTGAAGGACACTAGATAAATAATATAATAATTCATTAATCTAACTAAAATAATTACTCTGAAAGTTTAATAAATGTATCTTGGGCTAAGCATTTATTAATTACTCTTGTTAGAATTAGAAAATACACACATTTCCATGCGAGTATCAGAATTTGCATGTTTTTTTTTGCTACAGTAAACTACACTGTACTTTGGTGTATAAGGCTCGTTTTCATTAGTCTCATTCATTATCAACCAGCAGATATGTTGACAATTCCACAAAATACCAATGTGTCAATTAAAATGTATCCTTATAAAAGTAAAAGCGAATTATGATGAGATCTTCAGCACGGCGAAGAGCGTGAGTTGCCGCGCCAAGTCTTCAGACGCGTCATAACCTAAGCTCCGCCCACTAGTTTTCTTTAACATGGATCAAGGCTACCTCCCCCTATAACTAATTTCCAAGATTATATCACTTTATAAATTTGAGTTAGACCTATCTTTAAAATGGGACGATCGAAAAAAAAGCAATTTTCCTGGTAAATATTAGATTTGAACTATTTTCCACCGATAGATTTTTCCAAAAATTAATATTATGTGAATTGGACGGTATTTATTAAGATTTTTGTATGCACACCTACCCGTGCGTTTTTAAAAGCTATACGCCAAATTCTACATAATTTTCCTACACCTCCTATGTTGAGCGAGCGTAGCGAGCGTCACCACGGTACTCTTATGGCACTTTCTCTGTGTGTTTTTTTTTTTTTTTTTTTTTGTTGTTGTTTGTTTGTATGTTTTTTTTGTGGTCACACCCCAGGTCAAACCGCTCAAGCAATCAATCTGAAATTTTGTACACATACTACGTACTCTATGCGGTCCCTGGGATCGTTTTTGAACGGGATCCCGTGATTGGTTCAAATTTTAAAAAAATTATCTTTCGATTGGTTTGTTTTATCAATTTGAAATTTTGACAAATCATTACCACTAACATTTTACTTAATCATACAAAGTTTCAGCCAAATCCTCCCATTGGTTAAAATTTAAAAAAATCTTTCATATGATTTTTTAAATTTAAACTAGAACCATATGACCGATCAACTTAAAACTTTGCATGGTCATTGGGACCAACATTTTCTGTATTTTTGACAATTTTCAGACTTATCTGTGTTTAAATCCAAAAGTTATTGACATTTTACTGACATTTTGCGTGTTATCTGTCAAATTTCTCGAAAATGTTGATCACGGCTTCTTCGACTCTTTATAATTCCAAGATAGTTAGAGCAGAAACTTTCAAACGTATGAAACTGATATGACCGTTCAACAGATCGTCTAATATTGTGTAAGTTCACACACTTTTATCATATGAGTGGTCCCAGGTATATTTTTTTTAAATATATCCTATGATTTTTGAATTTTAACAAGGAACATTTTAATCATAAAGGTTCAATCGATCAACTTAAAACTTTGCATGGCTATTGGGACTAATACTTTAGGAATATTTGGAGATTTTTATACCTACAAGTCGGACGAATTTCAAGAATTATTGGCTTTTAATGATATTTTCGATACACATTTTCGGTTTGAGGTGTTGCGGGTGTCCGTGCTCGCTCATCAACGCGTTATACATAGCGTTTTCCTAGTTAAAGTTTCTTCATATTGATTGATTGATTGCTTTATTTCCGTTAATATTCCATTTTACATGTTATATTTTCTTATCCTCTTGAAAAACACTTTTTCAATTATGATGATGATAATATGGAAATGCTCATATTCTGAAGACATCATATTGCAAACTCAATATAAGTCGAGAGTTGCAAGTTACAAGACATTTGATGAATCTTTATTAAAATATAGTTGACATGTTGAAAAAATTGATACAAAATTGTAAATTTTAACAAATATTTTCGGGAAATCTCTTGGGCATTTAACATCATCCTCATGACTAAAATGTAATAATTACACGTTTAACTATTTTATACCAAAACGCATACAGATTTTAGTAAGTAGGTTTTATTTCCTTCATTTCTAATAGAATAGGTAAGAGTATTTTAACGATTAAGGGATATGTTGCAATTTTGCGAAACCATCTTTATAGGTTACATCATTACGAGAGTTAGGTATCATTTTCATCATCATCATCATCATTTATTATTATCATCATCTGTTTCAATAAGTATCATTCACATTATGATTTATGCTATGCACTTTTTTTTAGTTTTGTGTGAAGTAGGTATAATAATTGTAATAGCCTTGTTTTTCAATAATTTTCATCTTTAAATATTTCATACTAATGTAGAATTATTATGTTTAGTTGTTGAGCGAGCGTAGCGAGCGTCACCACGGTACTCTAAAGGCACTTTCCCTGTGTTTTTTTTTGTCTGCACTGCCCAGGTCAAACCGCACAACCAATCGATCTGAAATTTTGCACTCATACTAAAGTAATCTATGCGGTCTCTGGGATCGTTTTTGAAAGGGATTCTGTGATTGGTTCAAATTTAAAAAAATATATCTTTTCATTGGTTGGTTTGATAAATTTGAAATTAAGCAAAGTCATTGCAACCAACATTGTACCCAATCATAAAAAGTTTCAGCCAAATCCTCCCATTGGTTCAAATTTGAAACCCTTTTTCCGGTGATTGTTCAAATTTAAACTAGAACCGATTGACCAATCAACTTAAAACTTCGCATGGTCATTGGTGTCAACGTTTAGGGTATTTTTGCTAATTTTCAGTCTAATCAGTCGTTATTTTCAAAAGTTTTTGTCATTTAAGGGACATTTTATTCCATAATCTTGAAATATTTACTACATTTTCATCCCTGCCTGCTTTAAGCTTCTGCTCCAAGGCCTGTACAGCAGCCAAGCAGTCCACAATAATTGTGGACAATTGTGGACAATAAAACTAGCGCATATCAAATTGGATGCAGTACGAAGGCCAAATCCTCCAATTGGTTTAAGTTTAAATAATATCTTCTGATTGGTCGACAATCAAAATGTTCCTATTAAGTTCAAATTTTGCATGGTGATCAAGACCAACATAGGTAATCTAAAATTGTACACATTGTAATTGTAAGCCCAGCATTCAGTCAAGTATTAATATTTAATTGTCATTTTACGAGTTTAGTATGGGTTGTCAAAAGCTGGAAAAAGTATGTAGGAAAGTCACGACACAATGGATCTGATATTCATCCAGAGTATTTTTATGGAGATTGGAAAGTTTCAGTGAAAATCGTCTTTGTCGTGTATCGTGACTGGGAATGCTGCATGTTCTGTGCTCGCTCATCAACGCGTTACACTGAGCGTTTTCCTAGTTAATTTGAATCTCAAATTCATCTACTTGTCTATATTTGTTATACTGTGTCCTTGTGGCAACCATTTTTTATGGCAGTGTTTTAATAAAGTATTCTTCTCTAAATAGAAAAAACACAACCAAAAAAACACTCGAGTTTCAAGAATCTTCATGAGTTCAAGAATCTTGAATGTAAAGTCTTTGAACTGTGTTTTTTCTACATACAGATTTTTCTGTTTAATGCTTATTGCAACCTTTTCAAAGAAATTCCAAAATCGATTCATAATCGATACTATTTAACTAGAAATTCAAAAAATTCCCTGCCGGGCCATGAGAATTTTATCATAAATGACAAAATTAACCGATTATATTGCATTTTGTCTAAAGTTTCCCCAAGAATATTGCATATCACACATTTTAAATTTCTTTGAAAAGAATGCCAAAAGCTTCAAAATCGATTATTTTGTATCAAAAACTCAAATAATGCCCTGCGGGACCAATGGGGATTCTATAACAACAAATAGTTTCAGATTATATTACATTTGTCTAAAGTTTCTACAGAATATTGCATAATATCACACATAATTTCTTTGAAAAGAATGCCAAAAAGCTTCAAATTCGATTCTTTTGTAACACAAATTAAAAAAGGCCCTGCGGGGCAAACTGGGGGGCAAGCCCTCCAGTTTGAGGCGACCTACCTTTTCCTCACATTCATCGATCTCCGATAATTTTGACCCCCCCCCCCCCCCCCCCCCCCCCGACTCAAAATAAAGTTCCTACGCGCCTGAACATAAATATTTAAAATTCGACAACCGTTTTTTTTTTTAAATTGTAATCTTTTTCAAAATATTGCCATTATAGATACACTGACCTCTTTTTACAGCCCAAATAATAATAGCGTCAATATTCGAATAATCAAGTTACACCTTACTCCAGGTATTTACCTTCGAGTGAGTAAATCTGATTTAATATTTGTAAAAGTTTCCGTAACTATGACAATTTTATTTCGAGGATTTGCGTGAGAAAGTGTACGGCGTCGGCAGTCGACTGCATTACCGTCTCGAGTGGTGGCAGTGCAGTGCTGCTCCCAGTGAGCGGGCCTGCTGACAGACATCGTGCCCGTGACGTAACGACACTGACGCAGGGGGCGCAGTGTTCGCTGACGTTCACGTGCAAGTGGATGGGTAGAGGAGAGTGTGGCGGCTGTCATAGTGCTTCAGTGAGGTAAACACGTTGGCAGGAGCTGTCATTTAGGCTGTGAGAAGCAGGGGAGCATATCGTATTGCTATAGAAGGTAAGCTTTGAATTCATATACATTGTATACAGTAAGTTTTATTTTGATCCACAGCTTTCTTCAACTTCGCCCTCGCTTTCATAGGGATGCATTCTTTATAATGTTTTGTACCTGGATTATATATTTTACTTAGGCATATTGCCGTTATCTACTGTAAGTAACTAGAAACTTATTAATTTAATTGATTTGTAAAATATTATATTTTTAAAATAGGTCATGCATAAAACTATTTTTAAACATAAAATGGTTAAAATATGAAATTTACCTCTTACCGAAGAAATAATAAATAATACCCTCTATTACCAGATAATCTTCAATAATAAAGAAGTGGACACTCTTATAAACTCCCACATCTCGTCAGTGCGGGTTCATTTCCATTATATTTTGTACTAATTATAATTATGCATTTCTTGAAGTAAAAAGTGTATTATGTGAGAAAGTTGAAATTAATAAAAATTACTCGCCATCTGTGCCTCATCGTTGTCCTAACACCAGTCTCATTTATTACATTAGCAATTATCACAAAAACAGTCGCAATTCGCAATCATCAAGGAAAGAATACCAGCAGGAATGTCAATAAATAATATTTCACTCAGCAAAATTGACGAAGTGATTTCACATGGGCCGAAATTTCATATGCGACGATCCCGGCTAAAATGAATCCATGAAGCATAATTTCAACTCAATGAGCCATATTGATTACCTATCGATAGTAATAAGTACCCACCTACTTAGGTAGTACCTACTTGAAATTTTATTCAAATTGAAAATCTATTGCCAGTTCTTTTTCCATTATTTATTTTCAGCAGCTCAATACCTTACCCAGCACGTTTTACCGATATTATTCTAGTAGGTACTGGTATACTTGGCACCGAGCTCCTAAATGATGTTAACTCTGTTCATTTTAACAAGAATTTGAATAATTTGTTTGAATAATAATAATAATAATAATATAATAATTCAACGCTGTAACTGGCTAATGACGTCAGCGTTGCACCTCGAGATGCTCATGAAGACAAAGACACGAAGCGTAGAGTGAAATAAGAATTGGGATTAGATGCAATCTCTGATGTATAACACATCCTTCACGCCTCCTAATTCCATAAGATCCCCCTGTCACCCTCTTGTCACCCTTACCATTGTGTATAATGTCGTTGCCATAGTAACATCGCCCCCACCCTCAAATGTAATGGTCCGCAATGCACACACAGTATCGCCAAAACCAAGCAATTCCGTCTGACAATTTCTGGGCAGTGAAACCATTGTAGTAATTATAATTATTTTAACATCCATCCTTTATACGTTTCTTGATTTCAGACAACTTCAACGGGAGTGAAATCTCCTCGGTCGCGCTTATGACTAATTATAGTTCGGACAAAGCGAGCGTTTAGTGTTCACACTTGGTCTCTCATCTCCCTTTTCTTCCTTTGATAAAGATAAAATTTAGCACACACAAACACCAAATATGCGATCTGAGTTGTCGAATATGCAAAATTGCTCTCAATAGATTTCCAGAACAATGGGGTTGGTTTCCCCGTCAACACTTTACAGCCTGCGTCAACAAAGCCTTCTGTTCCAACTGGCACATTCCATTTCACTCTTCTGGAGAAATTGCTAACTATATTTTTTAAGTGCATAACTTTGTGATCATTGAAGGAAATGTCTTTATTTGTGTGTGTGAAGCGTTTATGATGTCAAATATTGTATTGCTTTCAGATTCACACAGACTCTGCCGCCGATCATGAAAATGGGTGAGTATTCTATAGATTTCCTCTCGTCTAGTAACGTAACAAAGTGTGATGATCGTAGACGTAATTATTAATTAAGTATGTACACTCCATTGTTGGCACCCTGACGGATGTATTTGACACTTCTGAACCCAAGAGGATGTACCTATCTTTTAATTCAGTGGTGGGATGCTACATACACCGGGGCTCGCTCATCATTGCGTTACATAGGTACGTATCGGGGCTCGCTCATCATTGCGTTACATAGGTACGTATCGGGGCTCGCTCATCATTGCGTTACATACGTATAGGGGCTCGCTCATCATTGCGTTACATACGTATAGGGGCTCGCTCATCATTGCGTTACATACGTATAGGGGCTCGCTCATCATTGCGTTACATACGTATAGGGGCTCGCTCATCATTGCGTTACATACGTATAGGGGCTCGCTCATCATTGCGTTACACAGTGGCGTGCCGAACCTATCTTGAGGACCGGTGCTTATTCATTGATGGGTATACCCACCCACCCCCAATGGTCAAGAACATAAAATTGGCAGCGATCGCAATGGGGTCTGGGGAGAGGACCCCCCAGTAGGTACATGCAGGTCCGGGGTGCGAGCTTAGCCTCGGAAAAAAATTCAATTTCAATACCAACTTTGAAGGTTTTTGGTGGTGAATTATTTTAGTTTAAGCTCTGGGAAGTAATTAATTTAATTATTAACCGGGTTGCACCCACACAAATGCCGCGCATCGATTTTTTTTCTTTTGGTTATAGACGAGTTTACAATAAGTTTACAGGCAGGTACGATATTTTTGAAGGAAAACAGAACAGTCAGTATAATTTATATTAGAAATAAAATCAAACAAAAAATGCCGCGCAGCGAAATTTTGGAATTTTGACTACATTAGAACGAGTTTCAAATGATTTTACAGGTACGACGATTTTGAAAGAAAACAGAGAATCCATTCATGTATAAAAATCACACATAAAAAAGCCGCGCAGCGAAATGTTTTATTTCGGCTTCATTAGAACGGGTTTAAAATGATTTTACAGGTACCTACTAAGTATAATTTTGAAAGAAAACAAAAAAAAATGCATACATAAAAATGTCACGCAGCGAATTTTTTGTATTTTGGCTACCTTAGGACGGGTTTAAATGATTTAAGTGATTTAAATGATTTTGAAATGAATAAACAAAAACGCGATTTATTTATAAAAGAAAAGCACACATAATAATGCGCTGCAGCGAATTTTTTGGTTTTCGTCTACCTAGGACAGGTTTAAAATGATTTTACATTACTCTATTTTTTAAGGAAAACAGAAAAGTTCTTAATTTATATAGGTTAGTAATAAAATTATAAATAAAATAGCCGCGCAGCGAAACTTTTTGGTTAAGGTACTGTATATTTGATAGAAAACAAAAAAGTAATTCAAACAAAAAAAAAATGCGGCGCTGCTATTTTTTGGTTTTCAACTTTACATTAGCACACGTTTAAAATGGTTTTTCAGGTACAATAATTGTGAATGATTATTTTTTGTATTAGGCTACCCAAGGGCGTATCCAGGATGAAATTTCGGGGGGGGGCCGACATTACTAATATTTTGAAAAATGACAGTGTAAAATAGGGGGTTCGGGGGCGAAGCCCCCGAGAAAATTTTGGATCAAGGTCATTCATTTAGGTGCAATTTTGAATCGCAGTGTATAGCTATTTTGGGAAATTATAAATTACAAAATATCAAAAAATTAGACTAAAAGGTTCAAGAAATTTTTGTGAATTTTAACTCAATTCTAAACAATTTGGAACGTTTTTGACATGATCTATATATTTTTAAGTTTTTTCCCACATATTATTTTAAATGTGCTTATTTTCTTAGATGAAATCCTGGGGCTGGATTCACAAAGAAGTATAACTTTATGACCGAAAAAACGAATATCAATATTAGCAAATACCATGTTTTACCGGCATATCTTTATGAATTCAATTGTACAAATAGCCATTTATAATGATAAAATAATACGTTTTAACATGGTAATATCATGGTGATGAAGATATTGGTAGTTATAATGCTATACCGGCATAAAGTTATGCCGGTATAAGGCTTAAAACCTTTTGTGAATCCAGACCCTGATTTCGGTGGGTGCCATGGCCCCCTCGGCCCACCCCTGAATACGCCCTTGAGGCTACCCAAGGACGAGTTTAAAATGATTTTGGTGCAATTAATTCAATGGATTCAATGGGTTCATGTTCATTAATTTACATCCATCATCTAGTGGAGCGGTCGCTCCACCCAGCCAAGTCGTACTATACACTCACACTCACTCAACATACCGTAAATGCCTAATAAACTGAGGAGCAGACCAAACACTTTTACTGTAAGCAACAACATGGCATTTTCGGCCTACTGGATCTCAAAATTGGGAAATCTCACATTGTTGCGAAATAACTTAATTTCGAGCTATGGCCCACCTGACAACATATACTAAATTTGGGAACAATAGGTAATGCCATTTGTGGGCTAGAGGGCCGTGAAAACAGTGAAATTACACCCCTTTTAAAACCTATCTTCATCTGATGATATCACGAAACACCGCAATCACCGCCACAGCCTAAACGGCTTAACCGATCGACTTGAAATTTTTACCACATGTGCACTTTTGGCGTCCGAGGTGCCTTTTTATAAAACCAACCGGAAGGCGCCATTTTGAAACCGGAAGTGACGTCATATCTCGAAAACGACTACACCGATCGGAATAAAACTATCGCCAAATGATTCAGACGGTCATCTTTATGGAATATCAATAGTCAAAATATACATTTACTATTACCGAAACCGGAAATGACGTCATAAAAATGAAGAATCAGACTTGAATCACCTCTTACTACAATAACTACAAATTCAGAAGGCTTATAATGATACATAACATTTATAGAAATAAATTCTAGGTGGCTGTAATTTCAGCCGCCATTATGAAAACCGGAAGTGATGCCATATCTCGAAAACGGCTGGACCTATTGGAACAATGCTTTCGCAATTCTTCATGGAATATCAAAACAAGCTTATATTTAGCCCCAAACACATTTTTTCGTAGTAACCAATTCGGAAATGGCCTATTTTTTTAAAGGAATTAGTCATTGTTGCTCCGATATGTGTTAAAAGTTGTGTAAATAAACTAAAAAAACTAGTGATATCCCCATAAAAAACACTCCGTGTAAAAATACCAGCCAAGTCTCTTCAACTTAAAAAAAAATGAAATCTAAAAATTCTACACTGAAAAGTAGTGATATCAAAAAATTAGCCAAGTCAAAACTTTATTTGAAAATCAAAAAATACTTGGCGCATCGTTTTTTTTAGGGCATTATAGGTATACTATGTATATGTATATTTCATGTAAAATGTATAATTGGCTTATACTTCCAAGCTATTTATGTACACGATGCGCCAAGTATTTTTTGATTTTCAAATAAAGTTTTGACTTGGCTAATTATTTGATATCACTACTTTTCAGTGTAGAATTTTTAGATTTCATTTTTTTTTTAAGTTGAAGAGACTTGGCTGGTATTTTTACACGGAGTGTTTTTTATGGGTAAATTATACACAGACAAAATGTATCTCAGCGATATTTAAATTTCCTATGCTTCTTTGCTGATAATAAATACTATTTTCGATCCAGCATGCAGGAGCATGAAAGAAAATACAGAAGATGATTTTATGATTCATCAAATCCTTTCAATAAGTACTGAAAATGGGTCAATTCAATATTATTTCATAAATATTTTAGTATCCATCCACCCACCGAACCATCAACCTGCAGTTTTTGCAACCATCCACCCACCTAGACCTACTCAACCCCTAAAATGTATTAATTGCATTAGCACAAATGTACAAGTTCACTGCATACATTTATTGATACAAATCTTTTGTTCCCTTTCCTTTATTGATGTTTACCTACAATCTTCAATGTTACTGCTTGCTGTGCAGCAATACAACGTATACACCCTCATCACCATGTTTGTGTGAATACATTATGTTGTATTAGTGGTGAATGTAATACCAGTAATACTGTTACATTATAAAATGTGTCGCAAGGTGGGTAGGTCCCCTGGCGGGGACCACCCACCCCCAAAAAATGACTGTGCTTGAGCACCAAATTTAGATAGGTCGGCACGCCACTGGCGTTACATACGTATAGGGGCTCGTTCATCATTGCGTTACATACGTATAGGGGCTCGTTCATCATTGCGTTACATACGTATAGGGGCTCGCTCATCATTGCGTTACATACGTATAGGGGCTCGCTCATCATTGCGTTACATACGTATAGGGGCTCGCTCATCATTGCGTTACATACGTATAGGGGCTCGCTCATCATTGCGTTACATACGTATAGGGGCTCGCTCATCATTGCGTTATAAATTATAATGTTTTAGAAAACGAACAATTAAAGCTATGATACGGCCCCACAGCGATAGCAATATTAATTGAAAATTGGAATAAAGTGCATTTTTCCAGACTTTCAAATAATTAGGTTCTGTATTACGCAGACAATCACCCAATCTTACTCTTTTGCCACAAAATAACTGATCTTGTTTTGATTCCTATTGACATTGTATTTTCATATAAGATCTAAATAGAATTTTAAATCTGTTTTAAAGATTCACGCTCATGGGAAATCTAAGTTTCCTTTCTCGGCCATTTTATGTCTAGGCCAATGCAGAGCAACTTTTGGTTGATCAACATGGTTCTGCACATGCGCAGACTCACTTATCGTCACCAAAGTGAAACAAGTTGACCAACCAAAACCTGACGGGGAAGGCGCTAGGGGTTTTTCGCGGGTGGGCGCGAGCCCACTCAAAATTATCTCCTGTCCACTCTGCCCCATGCCCATACCCAAAAATAATCGAAGATACATTTATTATTGTATTTTAATTTGAATATTTTGGTGTAATTCAGCAATAACGCAAATAGAAAAATGTTCTAAATAACTACCTTAAAATATTACACCGCATCCAATCTGTGTTTTATATCTGGGTAACTTTACAATAAGCTCCTATTTTAAATGCTATTTCAAACACCATTTAACCCAAAAGTGTTAATTTTAGCGTTCCAAATTAGTTTCTAATGATTTAGAAATCAAAAACGCCCTGCGTGGTGTTCTTTTAGGGGGGGGGGGGGGGTGTTAGGAGGGTAGGGGAGAGGGGGGTGGATTAGGTGTTTTAATCCAACACCTATTCTTACAGCGGATTTCTCGCCGATTGCAAACACCGCCGCCGTCCATGTTGCCTAAATTGGCCTTATTATCGTTCAGATGGTCCTATAGATATCGCTTATTCCGTGCAATGCACAACAAATCCCATATTGCGCTTGAATACGATGTGAAATACCTGTTTCTCTGACTTGGTCTGTATGAAATGTACGCAGCTTTATTTCACCCAGATCATGAAGCTTTATTAGTGGATTAATAATGTATGAACTTCTTTTTCAATTTCTATGTCGTATTTGTCGTGGAACTGACAACATTAAAATAAAATAAAATATCTTGTCTCGATCTCTTTATCTACTTATTGCACAGGTATTTCTACTATCGATCGACTCGCTACGATTCAGTTTAAATACTAATAATAATCATCAATCTCAAATTCAGTATTTTTTTTATTATTACTTTCAATAATGCAACCTTCTCATGGCATCCATTAACATTATAATGTCATTTTTTATGGTCGAAGCTAGGTATAGTTTATAGACTCGCTTATCCTGATCAGGTATTTGCATGTTGCTATTCATAAGCATGCTTTTTATGTTCGATCATGTTGATTATCTAGTTCTTAATGTTAAATGACGACTTTAGCAGGCTGCTTGCGAGCTTCTGGCGTCGCCAATGACGTAGTGGTGTGCCGCGACGCCCATATGTCTGGCAAGATGCCAATACCAACCCTATCCGATGCCGTCTTTGCGGACTAGCACCACGATTTATGCGCACAAATAGTCGCTTAAAACACTGCTCCCTTTGAAATTCAGAATACCATTTCAGTACTTCCCATTCTTTCTGGTTTCTGCCTTTAGAATTAGGAAGTACAACTTGAATTAGGTGCCTTCTACTGCTCACGAATTAACTGTTGTTGCAAGTTGAAATTAATTTTTACCACGTGTATATATTGTAAATGAGTGTGGTTTGACCTCACATGTATGTGATTTTGATGCCGCCAGCCATTGCATGTCTTAAAATCCCAAAAGTACGCAACCTATTATGTAGAATGAAATTAGCGGCATAAGCAGACGGATTAAAATGCAGATATTGACATATGAGACCCAGCAACCCGAACCGGTACCGGAACCGTTATTATGTCTCGTGAGGAATCGGAACAGAACCTTTATTATTTATTAGGTTCTTAAAGGTTTTTTAATGTTCTTTCAATTAATAAAAAACAGCATTTTAATTTGTAATCACTTTGGTATAGTTCACAATAGCTGGGAATATTTAGGTACTATTTGTCTCTTTGCCATTTTTAATTTTTCAAAAGCTTCCACACCTGATAACCGGAACCAAACCTTTACAAAATAAATTAGGAACCGGAATCCCTTCGGGTCCCTGATTGAGACCTCAATTTATACGTCAAGTTCAAGGACTGCTCCCAAACATGATTGTTCCAATTCAACAGCAATTAAAAGCAACAATACTGATATGATTTTATCTGTACGTTGTTATGAGATGCAAATGGAGCAGAAGAACTTGTGTTGGATCCGTTATTGTAGAATTCTGATGGAATTCGATTCAATGCAATGTTAATCCTTAATGGCTGTGAGCCGGATTCCCAGAATGGAATTGGGAAAACGTTCTAGAATAGACCCCCAGGCAGAGACCTAGAAAACAAAGAAAACGGTAGTTATGGACGTAAGGTATTTCATAGAGCACTGATACCTGCTAACTGCTGTTCACCATAAAAGTTTTAAGAATCCAATAAGTAATAACCCAATTAGTATCAATGAAGAAACGAAAAGGAAATGCCCTCATTAAACACTTCTACTCTAAAATCCAGGTATGCTGCTCCATAAGGTGTAATTCCAAATGTCAGCTTATGTTCAACAGAAAGAAATAGTAATTGCGTCAGAGTACAATGCTAGAGTTCGAATTCAAATATGCCGCCTACCCTTCTTTATGAATCTGTTACTGTTGGTCTCGTATGTACAATTTTCATGGCGGTCTTACAATGACATGCCGAGTAATTAGGGGGGAGAGCAAACGCTACTCCGTTGTGGTCGATAGATGTGGCGTGTTTGTTGTCACACCATGGACACATGTCACTCTGTAAACATCGCATTAGCGGTGATAAGAAGAGAGCGACGCAGGTTCGATTCCCGGGGGGCTCAACATGTCTGTGGGGTTCAGTAGTGTGTATGGCTCTCTAGCGCAATGTTTCAGTAGTGTGTAGGCCTCTCTAGCGCAATGTTTCAGTAGTGTGTAGGCCTTGTGACATATGTATGTTGGCATCCCTGTATTATGACATTGTTAGGCTGGCATCCCTGTAGAGACTACATCTGATGTGATGCTACATGGTGATAACTAAGTCATCCATCTTGGTTGCTTGTAAATAGAACATAATAAAGTGCTACTAATTACTTAAGTAACATTGTTTTATTTATAATTAATATGTGTTCCTAAAGAACATAACAGGCCTCTCTAGCGCAATGTTTCAGTAGTGTGTATGGCTCTCTAGCGCAATGTTTCAGTAGTGTGTAGGCCTCTCTAGCGCAATGTTTCAGTAGTGTGTAGGCCTCTCTAGCGCAATGTTTCAGTAGTGTGTATGGCTCTCTGGCGCAATGTTTCAGTAGTGTGTATGGCTCTCTAGCGCAATGTTTCAGTAGTGTGTAGGCCTCTCTAGCGCAATGATTCAGTAGTGTGTATGGCTCTCTGGCGCAATGTTTCAGTAGTGTGTATGACTCTCTAGCGCAATGTTTCAGTAGTGTGTAAGCCTCTTTAGCGCAATGTTTCAATAGTGTGTATGGCTCTCTGGCGCAATGTTTCGACCTGAGAGAAACGTTCCGAATTGGATTCATTTATGGAGAGATAAAATTATAGTAGTAATAGTTATAATATACTTTAAAGTATATACCTAGTAGCAATATTATAATACTTACGAAATAATGGTAAAGTAGATAAAAAAAAATACCTTGACTAAGGAGACTTAAAAACGTTTAAATTTACAACCGATTATTTCCAGAATTTTATACATAAACTACATGTCGATTTCAATAGATGCTCAGAACGTCAATGTTTATTTGACTTGGCCAGAGCCATGCTTGGCTAGCTACTTCAGGAGCCCGTAAGGATTAAATATTCAAAGATCACACAACAAAAATAATACCACTGTACCCTGTCTTTAACAACATCTCAACGTTCATAAAATATTTATTATTCTAAAATCTTAACTTCACTATACTTCCCTATTGGAACCGGGAGAAAGATTATTATTATTATAATTATTTGTCTTGGGTAAACACCATTGATAAATACGTGGCTCACTATGTGTGCAATAAGCCATTTTCACTTTGATACAAATAAGAGGATTTTGTCAAAGTCTAGTCAGCTTATAGGCAGCGTGTTTAGACAACAGATGGCACTGCAAAAGTACAGACAGAGCCACCTAATCTGTGGGAAGGAAGCTTACCTTTTGGCAAGGCGTCCAAGTCGCTGCAGTTATATGTTATGTTGCTGCACATATTACGCATTATCAATTCTTAAAATTTACACAAGTTTATCTAATGTTTATTCGCCTACAAAATATTAACAACAAAGTGTTCACAATTTCACTGAATCTGATCACAATATTAATTTGCGCGACTAAGTTCTGATTCCGAAATATTTTGAGTACATTTGTTGACATCTGATCGGTTGCTAGGTCACGGCCAATGAGAAATGAAACAGTTGACGATCTTCCCACAAATGTTGCTAATTTCTCTCACTCGTGGCGAACACTCGGTGCCTATAGGCATCCTGCGTGAGAAAAGGTTGCCATAGTAACCTATACAAAAGTATAGGGAATAAACAAATCTGACAGCGGCAATCCAAATCTCATATAGTAATTACTTGAGAAAGAAAGATATTTCAGTAACTACAAGTTAATAATAATACGAAAAATGTATCCATACACATTTTCTAGTTAAATATTCATCTGAGAAATATGATATATAGCTAATATTTATAGCTTTGACACGTTTCCCCTACCCTCTCAGCCTCCATTTTTCTACCCTTGTGACGTCACGAGCAGAATTCCTATAATCAGAGGAACGGTCTGACCACACAGCCGGAAAAATTAAAAATGTAAATGAAATCAGGGTTGGGGCGAAAAGTATAATAATTTATAAAGATTGCTTTATAATTTCAGAGCAACTGAAAGGATAAGTGAAGTTTTTTTATTTACATCTTTTATATTTTGTGACAAATATTATATTGTTGTGTTGTATCATAGTTGTTTTATCGTCATTTTCCATATGAAACAAATTGGTGCCAGATAGACTGCACATTTTATTTTCGTGGGACACTTTATCATTTTTTTGAACTTTTTTTATTTTCAGTGGGTACTTCTAGGTTATATTATCCATTTTATAACAATTTAAATTTATAAGTAAACGCAAATCACTTAAAATAAATATTTCAGTGTCCCAACAAATTAGTTTCTTGTTAAAGCATGTTGCATGCGATTAGGTCGATCCAGTTGCTTCAACGAAGTGCACAGATAAAAGCGTGAAAGATCCCCTTTTAAAAGGATTTCAATTTAAAATTTTAGCTTGTGTAACCACGATTCGTGATCGCTTTTCAATTTCAGACTGATTCCATTAAAAGTATTTATTGAACGCGGTTACTTCGAACTGTATCTCGCGGGACCCCCCCTCCCCCCCCCCCCCCCCCCCATTGGAATCTTTGGAACAGCAAATGAGTTTGCCGTCAATATGGCAAACCGAGAGCCGTGACTGAGCAATGCGAGGAATTTCTGCTTCATCTCATTTGAACTTATAATTTAATCATATTCTTTTTCCTATGTAATTTTTTTATCGCAGTGAAATGTATTTGTAATTTAAAAGGGTCACTGATGGACTACATAAAAGCAGAACAAACTAACTGTTTTATTGATACAATATTACTTGATTTAATTAGCAGTGTGAACGTTCACTTTTTATCAATGATTTGCATTTGATTTGATTGATACATATCCCGAATGTGTTTTATACATAACATGCAATGTATGTACATCAGTCCCGATCATAATGATAATATATCAAAACATGCTACTATCGGGCCCAGATTCATTAGAATCTGTTTTCTATGCACATTTGCATATCGAGTGTGATGCGACGTAATTTGCAATGTAAAAATCGATCAAAATTGCATTGGATTTTACAACATGAGGGGTCGTATATAATTATTGCGCATCATTCTCTTTGATATCACCGCGGATTATATCACAATCACAATCACAATCACAATCCTAACGCGGGTTCGACGCGCCAGTGATTAAATGTGCTCATATTGCACGCGGCCGGTGTTTCGAAACGTTCTCAATGATTTACGTCCCGCTCCCTTTCACGCACGTCGTCCATTTCACGCGTATTTATTGCATTAGCAAACATGTTTCGAGCACAATTTCCATTATAAATTCTCATTTGAATGGAAAACGAGAAAGCGTTTTTACATTTTCAAAATGCTTGGGTCTATATTTCACTTTCATCTGATAAAACAATGAGTTTATTGGAAATGGAATAATATATCCGTGCGTCAATTAACTACCTTACAAAGCATTCCACCTTTATAGTGATAGTAAACGTAGTAAATGCTAATAGACTTGATGCACAATAATTGTCTGGAACATAAAATACAGTTGCACTTTTAGTTTCGCTTGCAATTCTCAGCTGAGGTCGATTATTTGTACAAAGCAGATGTCCCACTTTAACATTAAACCAACCAATGCCTCGAATCCTTGATTTCCTGTGACGCCGCTCATTGGCTGAGCTGGAGAACAATGGCTGCGATCGCATAGAGCGTCTCGACGCTAATCTTCAACCCTCTCGAGGACGCCGACAGATAAAACGGGCGTCGTCTGATGAATAGACGCCCAAGCTCTGGAGTACTGCGAGATATTTCCAATATCGCTGACCTCATCTCTCTCATTTCGTTGCGGAGAACGTTATTCGCCAGGACTTGGTTTAATTTGTCGTTCTGTGTTGATCACGAATGCTCGCTGAGATCCAACTGGGCTTTTAGTTGATGTTTTCGTGATGAGTTGACCACATCCAACGAAAGTTAGAATCATGTTGTAATATCATTGAAATTAAAAGTAGACTCAGCGAACGAGTGCAGGTTGAAATCCGGCTGAATAATTGAGTGGTGGAAAATGAGTTTTAGCGACTCGCAAGAAACGGGTTCTCACTCTCATGCCCAGTAGATCTGAAATTAAATGGAATTGCAAAAACTGAAACATAAGCAAGCTGGGATATTGCCGGCTCGGTCGAAATAAATGTGTTGGCTCTAAACGATATAAAACTATGAAAATGTATTAAATTTTACAGCACAGCAGAAGAGAGTTTTTTTATATTTAAAAGAGACAAAACAATATTTCATAAGAAGAGTTTGCACACGTGTTCCAGATTAGAGAATGCCATCAGTGTCGCTCCAGCCCCGTCAGATTCTTTAATATCCGAGTATACATGGACATGTTTCTCACCTAAAAATGAAACGTGTTGCCAGCGCCATTCCCCATACCCGACCAAACACCCAACCCCCACCAACCACCCCTTCAGGAACAAGTTCTAAAACGGAAATACGACAAAAATTACTTGTTTCGTGAGAGTGTATTGAAGCGCATGCGCCAATGTTCTTTTGATGTTGAGAAGAAATCATGCATCGGAGAGCGGCATGAAACGGGCGTGTTGGACGTCACAAAAGATGTGATCTGAACAACATTTAATCTTCCAAACCATTTCTTCGGCACATTCTTACTGTGACGATGCGGACGGTCGTCTTGTATAGGTGCGTTCCTTGAAGGAGAGAAATTGTCATTCCAAACGTCTCGACGAATAGCGCGAATATTTCTATTTGCTCTGAAGAATTGATTCTCGTTGGTAGCTCACTCGCTCCTTTATGATCGTCTTCATGCACCGATGAAAGCCGTGAAGAACTATTCAGATCAGATCGCACCACGAGTGCCGTCGTTGGTGATCTCGAGGATCAAAACTCGATCAATGCTAGGAAATTGAACAATATAGTGCGCAGTGACAATTGGCATGAAACTTTTCTATTTATGCTCGCAGCTTACTTTGTTGACTGCAGTTATATGGTAATAAACATACCTACCTGTAATAATTATAACATTTTTAATTATGAAAACTGAGGTCTTTGTTTGATGTATTTCATCACAACTCCGTCCACTCTACTGGAAATGATGTCGTCATTATACCGACACTCTAGGCAACTCATGATGACAATTCTAGTTGATCTCTCCTTTCATCTGGTACAAGATGATGAGCGAACACAGACCGGCAATCTGAGTGCGAGGGAGCTAAGCTGCTCCAGCGTGGAGGCTTATGGTATTGCGATATTACGAGATAAAACGCCCATAGATTGAAGGATTTATACGGCCTATGTCCGTTAAGAAAGGATTTTCATCGCTCGCCATCTTTCAAGCTATAAGTTTATAACTCAAAGTTATTCTTTTGGGACGTTGGGACGAAATGATAACCGAGAAAATCCCCCCCTCTTTTGTTTCAGCTTTATAGTTGATGAAATATCACGTCTTTAGTTTCCATTTTCCGTGCCACTAAATCTTTTCCCCGCTACTTTCTTACAGTGGTTCACTAAATTTAAAGTAGATTATTTGATTTATCCTCAGTTCCCCATCACTGCTTCAGTGTGACAGTAACACCGCTTTTCCCTGACTTTGTAATGTTGAAGCCAATGCATGTTCAGTTGACTAGAAAATTGCTCTAACTTGACACTGTACTTTATGCTTGAAGTGCATTCTAAGAATCTTGACTATGAGTCGGGTCAAACATGACAACAGCGCAGTTGCAATTATGCACATTACCTTTTAAAATTGGGTCAAATTAATACTGGACTTGACTGTCGAGACATAGAGGCGACAATTGAACACAGACGAGAGTACGTTTGTGTATGCTATGAAAATGCTGCCAAAACGTATTGATAAACGAATATTTTTGGACGTCATACCGAAGTGAAGGAGACACGCCTTGGTGTTGAAAGTTACTAGGAAAACGCTCAGTGTAACGCGTTGATGAGCGAGCACGGGTACGTGCAAATTCTCGAACCGGAAATGCGTACAGAACGCACAGAAAACCCATACATACATCTATATTGAATTGAAAAATGATCCACTCAGTCAACATAAATGTATCTGCTTTTCATTGAAACGTAAAAATAGCATCTAAGCACTGTGGTTCCAAAAGCAAATTAGATCTATGGGGTAGTTGAAAAACAGTTATTTCGATACTTCATCCTTCATCTCTGGCAGCTATTAAAAATGTCAATAAGTGCATACGTTCTTAACTGATAGGGCAAAATATGAGTTTGATCAGAATTATCGAAGACCATTTTCATTTTTTAACCTATCAGGAGATATTTATTTAAATTTAAACCATTGAATGGATTTCAAAAAAATTAGGGAGGAGTATGCACGTGATCTGTGATTTTGATTTTTGGCCGCCATGACGGGTAGGCTCAAGCTTGTCCAGAGCTTTATTTTGTCTAAATAGTTTAAAAGCTATATCTATAGGGCAACTGACAGTGATATTTGACATTATTCATGTTAAATCTTGTCTGTATTTATGTCAAACATACATTCAGGCATTTATTTAATTACTAATCCTCTTAAAATAGACAGTGGTCAGCATGGCCAGCGAAATTTGACACGTACCTTATGGAAAATGTAATGTTGGAATCAATCAAAATCCATTATCATTGATTGTATAGTCTAGCCATTAAATATGAACACTAGGGATAACATTTGAACAAGAAAGCAGACGTAAAATAGTAGACAAATACTAAAATATACAATTTAAAAACTGGCCGTCACGTTTAAATTTTGTTTTTTTGGGACTGTCATGGCGAAATTTAGGCAGTTAAGAAGGCCGTGAGCTTTCTCGTGCATACTCCTATATTAGGAGTATTTCCGATCGATCGGCGGAACGGTGCGACTTCTATTGCTCCAGTTAGCATTCAAAAAAAAAAAAAGAGGTCCGTGTCAAAAGAGTCAGAAGGAGTTGCTCACCCAACCATGGTGTGACGAAACATATTTTTACAAATATTAATCAATTTCTCATAAAACTAGTGCAATGTCAAAATTGTCTTAGCGAACTCGGCCAATTCACTTTTATTTAATCAGAGGAATTTGTAATATTATTAATTTTGCTCAGGGGCCAATCGTTATAGTTTTGACGAAATGTCACGGCGATGAGTTTCTAGACTCATTCGACGCTGAAGAATAGGTACTATGAGTGCGGTATAGACAACCCGAAAAGAATCTACTTGGATCTTGAGGAACCTTTTTAGTCGTTTTTGGATCAAAATATCTTGGAAATGTCAAATGTATGAAAAATCTTATTTGAATTTGGTTTAAATATAGATTACTGCATAAGTCTTAAGTTATAAGTAGTAGTAAATCGTTTATTTAGCTATTTAGCTATTTTGCTAATAAAACCTTTTGATTTATTAGCAAAATCACTGCTATGAATGAAAGATAACACAGTAAAAGCCCTATCACACTGAGTTGCAACCCGTGTATGGAACCGGCGGTTGCAAAATATGGTTGGCCGCGCATGTGCAGAGACTAAATTTCGTCAACCCGCGGGTTGGTTTGAAAAATAGAGAAGTCTCTATTTTGCCGGTTCCAACAATTTGTTGTGGTACCACGTGACGTGAACTGACCAATACGATGCTATAAATAATAGCTATAAATCATATTTATCAGATGAATATTTAACTTGAACATGTGTATGGATAAATATTGCCTATTATTATTAACTTGTACTTACTTAAATATCTTTCTTTCACAAGTAATCACTCAAAATATGAGATTTGGATTGCCGCTGTCAGATTTGTTATTCCCTATACTTTTATTTTGGTTACTATGGCAACCTTTTCCGGAACCGGAAACGGTGCTTTCTGCGCAACTCATGAGTGTCAATTGTGAACCAACCAACATCAAACCAAACAGTTGCGTGTGATAGGCGGTTGCCTCCTTTTGCAACAAAAGTTTCCATACGCGGGTTCCAACCGTGGGTTGCAACTCAGTGTGATACCCACTTAAGATAATAGGTATACGTATTAGAATGTAATACTTTTTGTGTGAATAAAGCTGCATGATATTATTTGTTGATTAAATCGATATTATTTAATACAAATTTTTTCAAACTATCATGAAAATATTTAAAAAAATATTGAAAATGTGTAACTTGTACATGTCCCTAAGATATTTTTAAGGAAAGAAGAGAAATTTTATAACCAAGTGAAGAAACTCAAGAAAAGTTGCCGAATGTTTCTGCCACAAATGTCATGATTTACGAGTGGACGATATAATAAGGAAATGAAAGGTCATCGAAAAGGAATAATCTATTGCGTAATATGCGTATGTAGGTGTTGTGAAGGCATTTCAGATATTTCGCGCTCTGACGACTTTGTCTAGAAGCAACAGATGAAGAACATGGTAACACACATCTGTTCCCACCGTCTCCTAGAAACCTACTGATGAGTACCAAGACGCGCGATTTGTTAATTAAATCTCGTTCTGAAAGATATTTCAGTTCCGCTCCAAGAAAGATTCATTGATGTTCCTAATTACTAGTCAAGAGAATTAATTATAAGACGGTTCCGGAATATCGCATTACCATTAGGTTTCAGCCAACTCATTAAGAAGTTACTAAGAACTTTGTCGATTCTATTACAAATTGACTAAAGAATTACCTGAGAATTTTGATCAGTAAGCTGTAGAAGTTGTAAATGTTTGTGTTTGACAACGTAATGCCTTGAGCTTGCATCGTTAACGAGCTTGTACATACATTGTCAGTCAGTGAGGTGACAACTGGACTGGTATATAGAATCGCGTCGTCGTCTTGGAGCAGACACTCATCAATCAAAAAGCAACACAGTCACGACGAGTCGAAATGTAACCACCAACTCGTTCGATTTATCCTCGAAAAAAGGCGCTGGAAACAAAAAATCTATTGCCTCGTTGAAAACGAAATCGGATGTTTCATCGCACACAAAGCTGACTGTAACACGCTACACGCTCGATTAGGGCGGGACTGTGCGCTTCAGATTGCTTTTCATTAATCAAAACAAAATCCCGATATGAGGAAAGACCGGCTGCTATTTCATTTCAATTAAAATAGTCTGATTGAACTTACACAATACTTACCAACATCGCTTGTTGAAATACGATTGAAATATTTATTTGCTGAAATAAAATGCTCGATTTGTATCAAAGTTGAGACCCTTCCTTTGGTAACTGCGTTTCATTTGATAAAGTCTGGACTTCCACATCAATGCTCTCTATTCCATTGTGCAATGTCCTGCCGCTGCCACCACGTGTAATCTACATACATGAAGGAGGCCTGCTAATTCCTCCAGGCCTTTTCAACTGAATGGCAACTAGGAAACTGTTTTGCTTGGTGCTGGTTAAACCCTGGTTGAAACTAAGTTGAACAGAAGTGTAAGGTCAACTCTCTTGGGGACAGATCTTGAGGCGTTGCTAGTCACAGGACAGACCGCTAAGAGCAGTGAGGAAACATACCACTTATAATCGGACATTATGGCCTGACGAGAAACTCGTGTCTAGCTCACTTCTTTTGCCTCGAAGCTTGTTTATACCTAACTAAATTCGAGGGTTCTCGTGAACTGCAAACACACCGCGAATCTTATTCGAGGCAATTATCATACCGAATGGGGTATTTACGAACAACTAAGCATGAAACTTTACCGATTACGAGGCGTAGACGAGGCTCTTGCCTCTTTGGTG
The DNA here is from genome assembly GCA_934045905.1 of Leuctra nigra. NCBI lineage: Eukaryota > Metazoa > Arthropoda > Insecta > Plecoptera > Leuctridae > Leuctra > Leuctra nigra. The sequence goes on from OW203761.1 coordinate 8,187,396, forward strand.
CATCAATCACCCAAATACTTTCCAAAACTACAGACCCGGGAGAGATTTCTTTGGGAGAGAAAACACATTTTGAGACAAGTTGAAAAATGACATCGGGTTGACAGAAGAACTAATTGCTTGCGAACTGTTTTTGGTTTGGTAGAGAGTTTTAGTGCCTTGGATTTTAGATTAACTTCCAGTCATCTCGGTTTTGGAATTGGAAATATTTTTTTTTAGCACTAACAAACGTCTCCAGCCTCTTTAAATTATACTGATATCATAAGATTATAGAACTCATACAAATTCGTATAGCAACTATATTAATCAGAAATTAAGATCTTATTCATCTTCATTTATCATTTATATGTCCACCAGTGTAGAACTATTGCATTTGCTGTTTTCTACCAGTGCTAATGTTTTCCGTCCACAAATGACTGCCTTCTCGATCTTGAGATGCTTCACTCCTATTCCTGCAAGTTTGTTTCCTCTGCTGCATCTAGATTTATTATGACGTCATTAACACTATGGCGTTGGCCACAAACTCGTGTCGCCTTCGACTAAGTTTTGGTAAACTAATTCGCCCTGTTTTGCATATGATACGACTCGCTGTCTTCTCTCCTCGTCCGACCCGCACTAAGAGACTGAGCTGATATGCGCAATTCAGCGATGACTGGTGTTATAATGCGCTTCCCTAAAATCTAATTAGTCAATTTCCATTTAATTTTGAAAACAGGGTAGGTCTTCATTCAATTTAACCAAACTCTTCACTAACAGATGACATTGGCAGGTGCAACGCTTTTGGCAACAACAGTCCAAAGATATTTTATTTCGTTTGATGTAATAATTGTCCTGCATAATTGTCCTTGTCCTCCTTGCTAGCGTATTGTGGTTTATAAAAAAAAATGTTTCAGTGGTTTCTCTGTTTGTTCACTGATTCAGAGGACTTAAGGTTGACTTCATTGTCCTGATAAATAATCAATACTGTGTGAAGTGGCCGCTGATCTGAAACTAACAAGCCAATTACTGAGAGAAGGCCGCTTGCAGCTGGAAGCTGGCTCTCGGTTCGAGACTACATCATTATACGGTGGTGGCTCCACATGAGATGGAACGCGAGAATCGATTGGGAATTTGTATATTGTCAAGAAATTGTTATTATTCTTGCAGCATATTTTTCAGCTCTCACATCATACTGTTGTTTATACACAACACCGATTTTACCATCTAGGAACAAAATGCAACTAACAAAAACAATTCAGATTGGAGATCCAGGTGACATTGCATCCCTCAGAGCTATGTATAACGTTTAAAAACACTGTCATTGGAAGAAAAAACTATAAGTTGGTAAAGTGACGACATAACCTAGGATGATAGTCGGACGAACCGTGAGCATTTGCTTAGCTGATAGGAAACCATGAGTTGAGGATACGTCTCTGATTGGACGTGGATGAGCCGTACTTATATGTATCTGTCTCTTCTATTGCAGGTCCTGCAAACATGTGGAAAAGCGTCTTTCTGCTCGTTGTCTTGACAGTCATCACGTCAGC